>JAULJZ010042984.1:0-14420 GCA_032270985.1 Heliamphora pulchella
ATAAATAAGATAGGGTAGTACAAAAGCACAACGATAATTGTTATATTTGCACATGCATGAAAATAATAACAATTTTTTACGTTACAAATACATTAATATATTTTTATATTGAAGTATTAAAAAAAATCATTTACTACAGAGGAAAATAAGTGAGAATAGGAATAATGTCCTAATATAATGAGATCTATTTTAGAAAGTTAAATCCTATACAAATTGGAAGTTTTAGGCATCCGAATTTGAGATATAAAAAAGCCTAAAATGGGATAATAATTACAGCATCCATATAGCTTTGATTTTAATCATGGGCACCAAAGTTAATTTGTTCAAACTTGTGAGGTGCCTTGTGTCTATTCAAGTAATGGACACGTGTGCTCCCCAATGATTCAAAGCAAGTTCAGTCCTATTGTTTTTTGGTTTTTTTTTTTTTTGTTGAAAAAAAACCCTTGGAAGTATGTTTGGCACATGTCAGAAAGTGTCTGACAATTGTTGCCATCCGATATAAAGTATAAACATGAAACCTTCTTTGAAGTGGTTGTGCTTCAAAAAGGGATCTCCACCTTTTTGATTGTTGAATAGAGAGTAATAGTGAAAGGAAGAGAGGGTTTTAAAATATTTTACTCAATAATGTAATGAAGGGAAGGCTGAGGAAGAAATCTACGAACAGTGGAAAACTCGCAACTTTAAAAACCCATGCATTTCGTCTCTCCTTCTCTGACCAAAGAAAAAGTGGATGAGTAAACCTATACCAGAGTGAATTTTGCATCCTTTCCTGTTTCTCTTCCCTCCCTACCATCACCCGCAACCCCACTCCCAATCCCAACCCACTTCCTCCCCTTCTACCCCACAACCAAACACAAAGTAAGGAGCACATTTTAGAGTACCAGCTACCAATAGATCACCTATCAGTACATGCGGGTGTAGATAGGCATATCTATGATGGTTTTCTGCTGGAAATACTGCTGCCAGACTTCTAAATTGTATTAATTCTTAAAACCATACCAAATCATGCTACACCACTTCTTAAGTGCTTACACCAAATTTCATAATCCTGTACGCCATTAATAGCAATGAGCTTAGTAAGAATACAAATTCAAAACATTACAAACTTTCAAAAGGTTTATATTTATTGACATGCTAAGAAGATTTTGTATATAATTCATTGGCATAACTTAAAGTTATCCATTGATTACTTGACACCTTAATATTCGTATTTGACGATTGCATCCAATACCGCTCAACCCCAGAACTATTCTGCATCATTAAAAGGTTTGAATGTCAGAACTACAGTTTCAGCTCTTCCTATAACTTCTGAAAATTGTGTTAAAAAACTTTGCTCCTTTAGCAAGTCCTATAGTCACTAAAAGAATCCATAGAAGTATTAATATCAATGGCATCCATCACCCAAAGCAATGGCCATACTTTAGAGGCTTCTTTCTAGGGGGACAGTATTCAGTAGAGAAATGTAATCACTTAGTAGTTAACAAGAAAATAGCATCACAAAGTAAAGATATATATATATATATATATATAAGATTAAAAGCATTCAATAAACTGTTCCAGTATAAAAATTTCTATACCCACCATCAATAAATTCAATCCGAGTAAAAAAGAAATATAATATCAAGTAGCAGATATACCAATAAAAATTCATGCAAAATAATTTTGGCCGATCCTAATTCCAAATTGATGGTTCCACTAGACACTCATCACATAATAGATCTTCTTGTTATTTTGGCCAGTGGCATTTTTTGTATTATGGAGGAAAAGACAGTCAGTATTTGGTGTAGCTGAAATTATGAATTTATAAATTAAAGTTAAAAAGTGTGATTATGACTTAAAAGCAGAAATTATAAATATTTGTTAGATTGTGAACAAATAACTTAAAGTAGTAGAATTTGTGTTTGTTGATTTAGAATCAGAAGCTACAAGCACGTGGATTTTCTAATTGTTTACTGAGCTATAATCCAAGATTTGAAAAATAAACTGAAACAAACACTCTCTATCTGAGATTATGTTGGCCTTTCCATGAATTACCATTCCAAGTAAGAAACAATAAAAACAAACCAAAAACAAGATGACCCCATCGTACAAAAACCCAAAATAAAATAAAATAGGTAACATATGAAACCAGTTCCCCAGCAATACAAACCCTCAAAACAAGTGATAAGCTTTTGTGTCTGCCCAATAACCTGCATATGAGCAAAACTACATACGTATGACTACAGAACAACAAGAATCCATTATTATATCATAAACATAGAAAACCCCAAGAATCGCGTGCCATTGATTAATTCAATTTTACCATATTTGAAGCCAAAAAAAAAAAAAGACAAAACAATCTAACAAAGTCAAAACATGATCGAGATTAAAAATTCTCAATCAAGAAACATATGATCAATCACCCACATAAAACACCCAAACGTTTTTTTTGGACAGAAACAGAGAAGATTGAGAACATATGAACAGAAATTAAGGAAGAACGCAAGATAGGGAGATAGAACAGACCCCAAACGGCCAAAGACCGATTAGTTATCAACCAAGCAAAACTTGGTTTCCTTTACCTACATCTAGTTTGAATGATTGACAAATAACCTTTTCACTTCCTATTAATAAAGAGAAGCTTTCCCCGAAATAAAAAGCAGTCAAAAAGCTCATGAACAACTACCTCCTCCCATAATTTTCTGACGAACCAAACAGAATGTCAATATATGCGTATATAACAGAAAGAAACGATATACGGAAATCCAGTCAAGACAAAAACTAATACTCAATTGGGTCTTTCAAATTCATAGAGAAAATCAAATTTCATGAGAATCTAATACCAGATTATTAATCAAGAAACAAGTGACGACGGATTAAGAAATTAAATTTGAAAGAAAAAACGGAAGTAGTGGAAAAGGGACCTCTTATGATGAGAAACAAAGGCAGGATTCATTAAAATCAATTCACTGCAATTAACTTTTGTTCTCTACCTTTTCTTCTTCTTCTTCTTCTGGTTATTCCAGAGAGGTAGAGAGAGAAAGAAAAGAGAATTTGGAATGGAAAAGGGTCCCTTTAGAGAGAACGAAAGGCTTCTCGTCCGCGTTATATAAGATCCTAAAGATCCGAGGGTAATCGAAGAATCGCCCATCTATAATCATTCTTGGAGTTGAGTGGGATTTGAGCTAAAAAGGGGGTCGATTATTATGTGGGTTTTCTTATATTTTTGGAATCAAATTTAAATAAATATAATTTAATATCAAAATTAAAATAAATTAAAATAAATATTTATATTTATATATAATCGTCCGAGTATATGCATCGATTCAAATTACACAACCAATTAAAGTTTAGTACCATTTTTTGACATTTCAAAGTATTTAAGTCAATTTATGATTATCTTAATTAATTTCTAAGTGACTAAAATCACAATTTTACACAATATTAATCCCAGATTGGTAACTAACTCAAATGTTAACTTTTTTTTATATATTTTTAGCTAAAATATTAAATTAGATTTAAAGTAAATTATTTGATTAATAGGATTGTTTAAAAATTCGCATGCCAGTCCCGCACCGACCCAAACAAATTAAAAAAGAAAAAGTGACGAATTAGACGGTTTACAAAAGAAATGTGCAGGTCGATTTGAACTATCAATTATAATTTCTCTTATTCTCCTAACACTAATTCGCACCGCATATGATATTTAATACTAAAATTAGTTTTATTCTCAAATAAGTTCAATACCAAGTTGGGGATCTAATCATTAAAAAATGGGATGAAATTTGAGCTACCAAGTTCTTACGGGAATTGTTTGTTTACAGGAACTGTTTGTTTTGAATTCATTATTTAATTGAACACACAAAATGTTCAATGTTGTATCCAATTAAATAATGTTCATTGTAATGTTCAATTAAATAATCTATATAATAAAATAACTCATGTTTTTGAAATGTTATAGAGACAAACTATTTTTAAATACTAAAATTTATTATACCACTCTAATCTTATGGTTCAAATTATTATCTCTTTCTTCATTTAATATAGTTGATTTGAAAAAATATCACATATTTCCTCATTTAATACCTTATCTCTCTTCATTTTTCTCTCTTCAAAAAATATCATCTCTTTTTACAAAAAAAAAAATTAATGTTTTGAAACTTTTTAATGTTTTGAAACTTTTTAAAAAAATAATAATACAAAATTTTTAAATTTTTTTCTTCTTTCTAAAAAATAAATTTATTTTATTGAAAATTATTATTTTAGTTACATTCGATAGAAAATTGTTGAATTAGTTCTTTTTTAATATAAATAAATTTATATTATATAACAACTTAAAGTGTATCCTTTTTTTTTACAAAAATTAATTACTATTTTTTCGGAGAAAATATTTTCTTTCCATCTGAAAACTAAAAATTAAAATTATTTTTTTCCATCAGAAAATAAAAAATTAAAAATATTATTTTGATTACTTTTGATAGAAATTTGATTTTGAATAAATTTTTTATTTATAAAAAGCAATAGTTTTATTTATAAAAAGAAAATGTTGAGAAAGTTATATGAATTTTATAATTTATTTTATATGGTGAAAGATTTTTATTTTGGAGTGCGAATGTTATAATTGTATAGAATTTATTGTATTATACATATGGAGAAAGGCGAAACTATGTAAATCACGTGATTTTTTATGTTTCTTCAATAATTGTCTTTCGTTTTTTTTTGTGATGAGTTTGAATTAAATTTTCTTAATTAAAAAAATATTTTTTTCTTGTGAAATCTTGATTGGTTGATGGATTAACTTATGAGGATGTTATGGATACTTTCTAATTTAATCTTCAAACTCTACATAATGTAGGAATTTATTTTTATTTATTTTATTATTAAATTTTAAGCATTTTAATTATAATAATAATTGTTTTAAAAGTTCGATAATTTATTTAATTTGCCATTTATTTTAATATTTTTTTTACTAATCATATTTTATGTACATGAGAATGCGAGAGCCATTTAGTAATTGAATAGAAAAAATTGATTCGAAAGTACTTTTTAAAGGTATGAATTATAATTAGAAAATATTGTATTAAAGTATTGGTTTTGATCAATCTATATTATAAAACTGAGCGGTCTTATGACATGTCATATTTTTTATTTAATTGTTGAAATTGTCCAAACTTACATCAACAGCAATAAGTATCATTTTAAAAAAATATCATCACTCTCCCCATTTAATGCAGTTAATTTGAAAAATTATCACATCTCTCCTTATTCAATACTATCTCTCTCCTTATTTTTCTCTTTTTAAAAAATATCATCTCTCTTCACAAAAAAATAAATTTATTTTATTGAAGGAATGTTAGTTTGGTTACCTTCAATAGAAAATTATTGAATTTACTTTTTAATATAAAAAAATTTGTATTATGTGACAATTTAAAATGTATCATTTTTTTTACAAAGATTGATTTTTATTTTTTTATTTTTTGAGAAAATATTTTATTCCTGTCTAGAAACTCAAAATTTAAGTTGTTATTTTGGTTACATTAGATAAAAACTTGGTTTAAATATTTTTTTATTTATAAAAAGAAACTTTTGAGGAGTTATGAGAACTTTATAATTTATTCTACATAGTGTAGGATTTTTCTTTTTAGAGTGTGAATATAATAGTTATATAAGAATTTATTATATTATACAGGTAGAGAAAAACGAAACTATATGAACCACTTAACATTCTATATCCCTTTAAATTCAACATAATTGAGAAATTTATTTTTATTTGTTTTATTTCTTAAATTTTAAGCATTTTAATTATAATAATGATTGTTTTAAAAGTTTAATAGTTTATTTAATTTATTTTTTATTTTAATGTATTATTTTTCCAATTAATCATATTTTATGTACAGGAAAGTACAAGAGCCATTTAATAATTGAGTTAAAAAAATTAATTCAAAAGTACTTTTTAAAGGTATGAATTATAGCTAGAAAACGTTTTATTAAAAAATAAATTTTGATCAATTTTATTATTAAAAAAACTGTACATAATCTCCATTCTCTTTTACGTAAATTTTCATTGGTTGGATTGTTTATTTTTAATAATTGATTGAAAATACTTTGAAAGATAACTGTCTTTAAAAAAATTAAATTGATTAGAAGCGCCTTTAAGCACGAGTTATTCCTAAGAGATTGAAAGTGTCTTTTAGCATTATTTAAATTTATCATATGTTCTTTTTAATAGTGTTTCAGTATGATAGTTAATGTTCTTCAGAATAAGCTATATTTAGAAAAATAAATTTATAAAATTAATTAATTATTTAAATATATAAATTGTGCATTAAGAGTGCCATAAACACGAGTAATAAGTACCTTTAGGCACGGGGCATTCCCTAGTGTTCAATATTCAAGAGTTCCTTAACACACAAAATATTCAATGTTGTTTTCAATTAAATAATAAATTTAACACAATAATCAGCATTCTCACTTAAACTCTAATAATTTTAGGAATTCAATCGTTTATTTAATTTTTAAACCGCTAATCCTCCAAATTCGCCATTGTAAAACCGCATAAAAAATTAACTAATCTGTTGATTTTATAAAGTAGATGGTTTTGCGGTAGATTAAAATTTTTTATACCGTCATAAATGGTTTGATTAATGAATTTTAACTCAATTCGCACTGCGCCGACTTGTGCACAACCACTTTGATAACTTAACTTTTAAACTAATTTTTTTGAAATTAGTTGTTTGAATAAAAAATTATCTTTTTTATTTTTTGTTCAAAGTGAGTTTTTCAATATATTGTTTGGAATAGAAATACATCATATTATTTATTATATCAACTTTAACTTGGAATTATTAAGCTTATCCAACGTCCATTATATAAGGCCGACGTTTGTGGTCGTATTATATGTCACTTTTATGTTATCAATTGTATAAATCATATTGACACAAATATTGTATAAAAAATCACGTTAAAAGTTAATGTCATCAATGGTATAAATTATATTGACACAAATACTATATAAAAAATCATTTCAAAAGTTATAAAAAAATACATACATATATATGGGTTCATATCATTTTTTAACAATTTAATACATTTTTATGAAAATCTCAAATATATCTTTAATTAACATCAAATATTTTTATTTGCTAAAAACATCATATAAATTATATATCAAATGATAATAGTATCTAATAATTTTTCCACCCTTCACAATCAAAAAAACATCAACCAGACATTTATTTATACGGAAATAATTGTTGGACGTGACTCTCCTTAGACCCCACACCATTCACAATCCAAAAACGTCAGCGAACCATATAATTATATGGAAATAATTGCTTGTCAGCGTGCGTTTGGCTTAATTATTTTTAAAAAATTTTAAATTTTTTTATAAAAAAAATAAATTTTAAAAAAATATTAAAAAAATTAATTAATTATAGTAAAAGACCAAACAAATAAGTTTTTTAATAGGCTTTTAAACAAAAAGCATTCAAAAATAACTATGCAAAATAGAGGCTTAATTTTTTCATCAAGCGATGTTATTTATGTGATGCTCTTATTTAATTATAAAATCAAAAATATTTTAGATAAGACAATAATGGCTCATCTTTGTTGGTCGAGTGAGAGATAAAAATAACTTATTTAATATGTATCGATCTTTTTTATTTATTAAAAATATTATATAATAATATCACATAATACTGTAAGTTATTTAATAATTTTTAATTTTCTCTAACAAGAATGTATTTGTCTATTGGGTTTATCTTAATATGTGGACCAAGCCAAACTTACCGTTCAGCGCCTAAAGCTGAGGGGGCTTGGACTCATTAATGATGCGAAAACCACGTTTATCTTTTGGTGTTTTATTTGTTGTGTGATTGCCATAATTGCACTGCTAACAATATATATATATATATATATATATATATATAGCAATAATATGAATTCAGAAATAAAACTCAAAAAAATACTCAGAAAGTGATCTGAATGGTTAAGATTCACTTGAAGTGTGTTCAACATCCTATTAAATATGAATTTTAACCATTTAAAATATTTTCTGAATACTTTTCTGAGTTTTGTTTATGAGTTCATAGCATTGCTGATATATATAAGTGATAAGACTCAATACAGATAAAATAACAAGAAATTATTAATGCAAAATTGATTTTTAAAAAAAATCAACAATTTTGTTATTGGAAAAGAATGTTCTAAATATTTTTAATGAGTAATGTCACTTCCTTTTAATTTTGTTGGATGAGAAGTGTTTTAAAGCATTTTAAAGATATTTTTATATCGGGTTTTTACTATTTATCGTTTATAACAAACGGGAAATATATTGTTATTTATTTTTTAAAAAAATAAAAATAAAAAACTTTTTTAGTGCATAAATTTTTAAATTTTTTTTGAAAGGAGTGAAAATTAAGAGAAAAAGCAACCAGCGGTAAGAAAGTTGTCTAAGACAATTATCAAAAGTAGACATGGTTATAATAGCCAAAGGTAGTGGCGGTAACGACTAAAAGTTGTTCAACGATAAAAGCCAATTGTGATGGAGATTAGGGTGTCCAAAGGCGGTAAAGCTGGTAAATATGGTCATAATGGCCGAATACGATGATATGCGGATAAAAGTGTTGGTCAAAAAGTAATGACCGGATATGTTGGCTAATGGGAGAATGTGATGTGGGTGGAAGTGGTAGTTGGTGTACAACTAGGTAGAGATGGTGATCGGTGATAGATGAAGGTGGTAGTTGTATGTGAAGGTGGGTGGAAGTGATGAAGGTTGAGCTCGATATATAGAAGTAGTAGCTGACGGCAATGGCCCTATTTGGATAAACATGATTTATTGACTTATTGGCTTCTAAGCAAAAAATAAGTTACATCACTCAAACGAACTAAATAAGCCAAATTTTAAGCCAATAAGTAAATAAGTAATAAACCAAATAAGCCAAAAATTATCCAAACGAATCAAGTTTATTTAAGCAAATAAGCCAAAAAAAGTCAAATAAGCCAAAAATCACCCAAATGAACCAAGCTTAAACCAAATGGCTTATTTGTGTCATCCAAACGAACCAGCTTATTTATATAAACAGGCCCAATGTAGACAAAGTGGTCGATAACGGTGATAAAGATGGTATTTGATGAGTGAAGATAGCGATCGAAGGTAATTATCGAGTGTGGTAGACAGAGGTGTTTTTCAATAAGTGAAAACATATTTTTCTTGGTTTATCAATATTTAATAAATCTTAAAAAAAATGTTTATATTATTTTTAAAATGAAAATAAATACCAAATATAATTTTGTTTATAAATCACAAAAAAATTTAAAAAATAATAATAAACGTAAACATTATCAAACAAGACTTTAATATTCAATTCATTGAGAGGGCGGCTAGAATAAACTTTTTTATTCCGTGCCCCGCCGGGCCCACAACTAAAGATCTCCACTGTTTGGTGAATGGTGAACACTACAAAAATGTTGTCTTCCACAAGCAATTTTGGGCACAAAAAGCTTTGTCGCTGAGTCCATATCCTTTGGTGAAGAAGAACTAGTGTCTGTCTCCACATGGTTGGACCTACTCCTCAACAAGATTTTGGTGATGAAGGACAAGTGTTTAGAGTTCGTTTGGCAACATAGCACTAAGTTGGTTTTTTGACTTTAAATCATTTTAAATTAAAAAATTAAAAAATTAAAAAATTTATTTGGTTAAAAAAACAGTGACTTTTGAGCTACTAAAAAAACCAAATAAACTCAATATGAAATTCTATAGTTGCCTTTCTGCCTAAATGAGTTAAGGTATGATTGTTTGGTTGAAATTTATATAATTTATATGTAGAAGGATAAAATTAAAAATTATTATGAAAAAAGTCAAAATACCTAAAAACAAATAAGCTAAATACTAAGAGTTAAAAAATAAAATTTTTTAATTTTTTGAGTTTTAAGTCAAAAGCTAAAATGCCAGCTTAAAGTCGATAGCCAAACAAAGTCTTTTGGAGTCATCTTTCGTTTTATTTACTTTCTCAAAATCAAATGGCAACTTTGCAATATTCATAGGTATATATCATTTTAAAAAAGTTTCTTCGAAAATAGATCCTTGTAAAGTTACAAAAGTTGTCGTCTTCATATGGTCAGGTGGGTGAGTACATTGTTATTTGGTTATAATTTTGGTAGGCATCCAACAAGTTCATCCTTCGGTACCCAAATAGTCGCATCCACTACCTATTCAATTTTGGTAAAGAAAAACTGTCTTTGGGATAGGTTTTGTTAGGGTTTATAAAATTTGCACTAATGCGTCACTTTCTACTCTTTTACTTCATCTGTGTTTGTCAAGTACTTCGGATAGTAGACTTTTTGAATGACCCCAACTTCCGTCAAATGATCTACCTTTTCCATTAGCTGCAACATAATCTACAGTTGACCTTCTTCTTTTATGTGTTATAGGCATGTGATTTGGATCGACATTGAACTGATAACAAATTAATGACATTTGGATCGATCCCAAGCATCCCATAGGAGTGCAAGCAAAAACCTACTTGTTCTTGATGCAAAAGTCAACTAATTTCACATTTTCCCTTTTCAACCTAATAAGTCCTGATCAAGAAGAGCCTTTTCTGTCACGCTCTTAAAATTCAAGAATTTTATCGTCTCATACATTTAATCCAAAACCTTCAAATTCAACATTTATGAAATTCAAGTTAAACTCAGAGAGTTTACAATTAATATCCATATTCATTACACTTGGCCTTGAGGCCTTATAATTCCATTGATATCAATTACAACGCAAGTTCTTTAGGAGATCACAACAAAACATCGTCACAACTTTCCTTCTAAACTCCTTGCTATAGATTTAGCTCCAATACCTGAAAAAGGTGTATACAAACATCGTAAGCTAATGCTCGATAGGATAAGATTACTTAAGAATAAAAGCATGATATATAAGAAGAAGATTTTTAAACCGATGCCGTGTTACATAGGAAAATCTCCAACCAAATTATCGAAAATCTAAAGAAATACTTTTTCTCGTGATTTATAAACAATCAATATAGACTTTCATTTACTACCGATTCTCAATAAGTTTCACAACTAATACCTCTCGGACTCATTGAACGCCGTAAAATCACTCATGCAAAGGTACCCTGCTCTCACAAATGCCCTACGGACTATTATCACTATCAAAGCTAATACCGTCACACCGACTATAGTCGCCACAATTTCACATTGCTAAAATAGCCACACAGGTTACATAGATACCACACAGGCTACATAGGTGCCACATAGGCTATATAGATGTCACACAGGCTGCATACGCCACACATGCTAGTCAATTAACAATTTCATATTACTAATATTGCCACAGACTGAAGATGTCATGCAGGCTACATAAGTACCACACAGGATACATACGTCACACAGGCTAGTCAGTTAACAATTTCACATCGCTAATATCGCCATATAGGCTAAAGATGCCACACAGGTTACATACGCCACACAAACTAATCAATTAAAAATTTTACATTGCTAATATCGCCACACAAGTCACAAGCTAAAGATGCCACACAATCTACATAGATTTACTATTGCACATAGTAATCATATCAACGCAACTCGTGCACAACATTCTATTCTTTCTCCATAGGATTTAACCTTTTTTATCGAATACTCCAAACCTCCACATGTGTTGATAACTAACTCCAGTTTTACCCTCACTATCACTCTCTCACATCCCAATTACCAAATCCAAGGCACGTGAACCACCACGAAAATTCACGATGATCAATCGAACTCAAAATGAAGGCCTTTTTAAAAACTCGCTTTGCATTATTTGTTTCAAACAAAATCATTTTCTCCAAAATAATTTTCGAAAAGAGAGTTGAATTACTGAAAAGAAGACTCTCAAGACTTTAATTTAATCATAAGGGGGTCTCAGGGCTAAGCCCGAATGAAAAAAACATTTTTAGTACAAGAAAACAAGTTCCAACACAACCCAAGTATGTTTATTCGAACGGACTCAAGACCGCTTAAACGGCCACCTAGCAAAGACAAAACTCATTTCTCTTAGGTAGTAGACTGCTCGAATAGATCTAAGACTGCTCGAGCGGTCATCCACCCGAGAGCATATTAAAAAACCTATTTTAACTTCAAAATTTATCCCAACCCACATTTTTCTTTCCAAGAGAAAATTCAAGAGTAAAATGCATGGTGAAAACCTATTTTTAACCTTCAAATACTACCGAATTAACCTTCCAAAGCCCCCCAAGAGGACTTAAATGGAATCAAACACCCACCAAATTCACAATTCACTAAATCTTTCCCAATTAGGTTATGATTTTCAACTCATACAAATTCTAACACATCAACACATTTCACTCCAATTAACTTAATTAATTCTTCAATTACTTATTAGATTCCACTAACACACCAAAATCCCAAGCCTCAATCTCACGCATTAGCTAGGGTTTCCAAATTAAACACCCAATCCTCATGTAACTTATTTGATTTCACAAAATATCACTTAATTCCTCCAAATTACCAACTCTCAAGTTCCATAGAACTAGGGTTTTCAAGATAAAAAAGTTTTCAAGTACTTTTTCATATCTCAGAAGAATTAATCACATATCCAAGAGAGTTATTAAAGATTAGTCAGAATCTTATCTCGATAAGTCGAAACTTGAAACTTTATCACAACTTGAACACTCGAACCCACTAAAACGAAGATCCACTCAGTTGGAAACGAAGACCACGTCAAGTAGAATATAATCTCCTTCTTGAGTCTTGGTCGAATCCAAGCTCGAGACCTTCAAAATGTGGAGAGATGGGAGAGCCCACACTTTATTCTTCAATGGAGTTTTGGAGAGAGAGAGAGAGGACCCAATGGGAGGAAGGAGGCCAAAGTGGCCGGTCAAAAGGGTGGAGGAAGCTTCCCAAGGGAGTTTTGAACAAAATTCTAGGCCATTAGCTAAAAAGTGTATCCCAAAAATGCCCCCTAAACCTCTGCGATGCAATTAATTCATACAAAAATATTCAAAACATCATAAAATTAATATTTTTAACTTTATATTAATTTAAAATTTTTATATTCAAAAATCACCAAAATTCAAAATTATTCCCAAATTAAATTTCTTGGGCCTCAGCGTACATAAGCGAGTCTAACAAAACTTATAAAAAGCTATCAGGCTCACTGACCACACATATATAACAACCATACCAGCTCAAAATTTATACCACTCAGGTTAATTATTACGTAAATATTTAATTTTAAAAATTTAAACCGAAACAAGGTCTCACATTTTTTCATCGTTTGAATCTAGCCTGAGTGTCTTCTGTTTGGAGATAATCCAACGCCATAAATATATACATGCTCGGTGATCCAGAAAATATATCTTTATTAACTTTCAACAATTACAATAATATAAAATTATAGGAAAATAAAATAACATGAACAACATGAATAGAATTTGCAAATCGAGTCCTGCAAACGCAATTTCCTTAAGAATGATTCACCGCCTACCGGGGGTGTTGTAGATTTTCCACCGGCGTCACTCTCCCAGGATAAAACGGCTACTCGATCGTTGGAACACCACCAAGGATCGGCTACGAATGTACTCCTTCTGTCTTTCTCTCTTTTACAGCTTGCACTATAACCTGAGTTATATATCTCATTTCTCACCTCTTCTCTGTTGCTTTTCCATCTGTTCTTCTTTGCCTCTCTTCTTTCTCTGCTATTGAAACTGTAGAGGTTGACACCATATATAAGTTATCCATCATGGAGGGGGTTTCAGGAGAATCAATATCCATGAATGATATTGATTCTCAGGATTCAATTGCCAATTGAATGGCCAATTCAATTGCAATTGAATTCTGCAATTGAATTCTAGAATTCAATGGCCAATAAATTCACAGAAATTCCAACATTTTCAACACTGTTAACCCCAGAGAGAGTGTTTTTACCTTCTATTGCTACAAAAGAAACATTATCGACTAACAAGTTGTACCCTTTTATTTAGTAATTCTTTAGTATGTGGGGAATTGAGATACTAACGATAAGTTGGAGCCACTGCCCTCACACTATCTATCCATGTTAAGCCCATGATTGTTGTTGAAAAAATAGGTTTTGAACATGTTTGAATATGATTTTTAGTTAATTTTGAAATTAAATATCATTTTTAATGATTTCAAATTCTAATATGTTCATCTCTATGAGTAGTGTGATTATAAATTTTGTGACGTTCAAAACCGTTAATAGGTGAATGAAAAATTGACTCCAAAAGTGTGCCATTAAAAATAATTTATTGAGTAACTTTGCATCAATCTCACATTGATTGAGAGAATGGTGGTCGAGTGGCTATATAAATCAGCATTGGCCTAAGAAGTGTGCACTTTGAGGGTACCCAATTTTGTGGAAATAGAATGACTTACCTAAATATGGGTTTGACGTAAACCACACACGAGTC
>JAULJZ010042995.1:0-14419 GCA_032270985.1 Heliamphora pulchella
TAAAGCACAGAAAGCAAGATCCAGTAGTACCAAAACTAATTCCAAAGCTAATTCCAAATAGTACCCAAAAATAAGAAGTAGAAGCCAAATAGTACTAAGGGAGAACCAGGGGCCAAACAAAAGTAAGAACAAGCAGCCAAACAGTGCTAATAGTTAAACCAGGAGCCAAACAGTACCAAGCTAAAACCACATACCAATACAAACAGTACCAAACTGAAACTACAAACCAATATTGCTGCCGGTGAGGCGCCAAAGTACTGGAGGAGGTTCGGCGAGGTCGCCGGTGCTGGTAAGAAGGTCCGACGAAGTCGTCAGCAGTCAAGGAGTCTCAGCTGAGGGTTTTCGAGGCCAAAGGGTTGCCGATCTACGGGTATTGGGTGTCGGCGGCACGATCGAAGAAGAGGAAGGACCCGACGAAGTCGTCGGTGCTGGTTGTAGTGGCAGAAGCCTTTGGCTAGGGTTTTCGCAACTCGAGGAAGAGTAGATCTAGGGTTTCGGCGATGATCGAAGGAGAGGGAAACTAGGGTGGTTGGTTTGCGACGATCGAAGAAGTAGATCTAGGGTTTCGACGATCGAAGTAGATCTAGGGTGGCTGGTTTGTGAAGGAAGAGGACGACGGCGCATAGGACAAACAATGGCTAGGGTTTTTCTGGTTTTTGCGAAGGAAGATGATGGCGGCAGATTAGGGTTAGGGTTTGGAACCGTGCTCTGATACCATGTAAGCAAACAAAGTAAAGACTACTCTTATTGCATACTGAGCCAAAATGCTTGATTTACAATGAAAAAATACATCAAATATATAGATTATAGAAATCCTAATAATGGTAATAGACTAAGTAGAAAACTAAATCACAATAATAGAAAAATATCAATAATAATGATAGTATATTCTGACAATCTCAATAATGGAAAAATATCTCCAATAATATATTCTCATAGCCCCGATACATGAGAAACAGAAACGTCCACAACAGCATGCGAAGAAGAGACACCCTGCACAAAGCAATAGAAGATCATCAAGAATAAATCTAATGACAAACTCGCAGCAAAATGAACAAATAAGTTAACTTACTCTAGCCTTTTTCGGTGCCTTACGGCGCCGATGCACATCCGCCCGCTTCCTCGAAGGGCAAGAGATAGTGTCCTCTAGCGGTGACTTCATAATCGCCACAATGCGCTCTATAGGATCACGAGCCACCGAGAGATCCTCCACCCGAGTACTAGCCGGACAGTAATGGATAATCACCCTTTTGCGGAAGGCTGATTGGGGACCCCTCATCCTGGGTTGGCGATCCTTCTCCTTCTGAAGGCAAAGATCCATATTCGTATCATAGACATGCTCCAACTGAATACTAGACGTCGAACCCTACATATACTAGAGGAGCCCTATCCCTGGCAACTGTCATGCTACTGGCAGTCACATACGGCTTGTGCGCAAGCTGAATATGTTGTTCAGGCGAACTACGGGTCGGCACCCCTTGATCCAACCCAAACTGCCTAGCCACTCTGTGAGAGTTATAGGTCACCACATCTAAAACACCATCACTAATGAGAGTAGGAAGCCAACCCAACGACATCAAAGTAACTGCCATGAGGCGCTTATCTCCCCAAACATAAATAGCCTATGTGTTCTCTCTCGCAACCACTGTGTCCTCAGCACCATATATATCATAACCACCTATATCCGGCATCACCCCATCCACTGGCCGAAGATAAGGCCGAAAGACAAAATTTGACTCTCGGTCTATCACAACCGCCGCGTTACTGCCACCACGCTTCTCCAACCACCTAACAGAACGAGCCCTCAAAGGTTCAGATGTGTCAAACACCTCCGGCTTCGGTGCCATTCGCGGATCTCTCTCATAAAAGAACATCTGTAGAAATGGAATGCATAAAAAGGTGGGCACACCGTATTGCCCAAGGGAAAGCTCCATGCAAGCCTTGACCGAATCAAGCTGCCAGTAGAGGGTGCCAAGAAATAAAGGAGCTAAAGACACATCACAACCACTCATCAGGACTGCAACCAATGGAAATACCTTCGGGTTAATGCCATCAAAAGGCCGCCCAACCAACACAAACCGACTTAGCCATAAAGCAAGAAAACTCGCCAAATGGTGCTGCCTGTTAAGACCAGGCCCCGCGAACGCATGCAAAGTCTGCCCCTCATACTCTGGTCTAGTCCTGCACCAGAAGCTCAAATCCCTAAACCAATACTTGATGCATCCCCTGAATGTATTCTTTGATGATACAGTGGGCTGCTCGCTGAGTTCCTCACCTCCCTTGAAACGGGAACCTTTCTTCTGAGAGATAGACAATCCAGCATGCAATGCTGAAACAGTGGTATGTTGTTCAGCAGATAACTCCATCTCTGATGAATAGGGAACAGCTCCAAAGACTGGCAAGCTCATCAAGGCACATACATCCTCAAGAGTAGGAGTAATCTCTCCAAATCCGGTGATGAAGGTATGAGTGGCACTGCTCTACCGTGATAAATAGTGTCCAACCAAGCCTGGTTGCGGGGGGCTCGTAGTGACCAAAGAACCAATCACTGAGCCAAGAAGTTCCATATGTAACAGACGCCGTTCATATTCAGCATTAGTCACTATCTCAAGCGCCTATGCATTGATGCCATCAAATGGCCTTACACAGTACTCAAAGCAAGGGAAAGAGTATGGAAAATTTCCTCTCTTCAAACAAAACCGCAGTACAGAAGGAGGCACAGGATGTCGTCCATCCAACGGAGCCTCTGTGCTCACCAGGAGAGGGTCTGCCACTAAAGTATTACCAGAAAAATTCCTGACCCTAGCTCAAAACTCATCATCGCCCGATAGGAAAGAAGCCCTGTACCAACGATCACCATCAGGAACCTGAGGTGCTTCTTCAACTCTAATGGCCTTCAAATTCCTTTTTTGCTCATGAGAAATAAAAGACTGAGAAGAATCCTTGGATGCACCTGTGGAGGATGATGCACCCTTGAGTCCAATACGAACCATAGTCAATGAATGGAACTAACTCTGCAAAGCAAGAGCAACAAGTCCAGATGCTACAGACTCGATCAGGTACCAATTTAAACTTGTAAATTAAAGGAATGAAACTCACAGAATGAACGTCGTCCCACAATTGCCCAAACAAAGAACCACCAAATTGCCAAATTCAAGAAGTGGCCGAACAGGGCTTCCATAAATGCCAAATGAAACCTCGCTGGAGACTAAGCCCACCGAATGGCAATTGCCAAATGGTTATCGACTGATGAGCAGGATGAAAGCGCCAAACGAAACCTAAATGAAACCCTAGGGGCCGAATAAAAGGATGGCGCAAGGGTCGAATGGAGATTAGGGCACCTATGAATGAAGATGCATCAAACGAGAACGCTAGCAACAGAACAGTTATACCGAACAGAGAATGAACCATATGGATGCCGCTTGCAATTGAAATTTTGTGTTGGTAATCAGAAACCCAAAATCTCTTAAGGAGGACGAATGAATGGCTGTCGCCAAAGGGATTCCAATTCAAGAATCAAATCAACCTCCTGAATTTACAAAATGCCGCTAATGTCGCCGATTGCAAAGATTTAAACTCAAGAATATTTGATTCTCTAAATAAAAATCCCCTTGCCGAATAGAGGTAACCAATTCAAGGCGCCGAAAACCCTTTGTGCCGAGAATTCCCTTGTGTCGAATGGTGCCTTGACCGAATAGAATGGAAACAATCATCGAACTAACTCTTCTACTCGGTTGAATGAAAGTCACGGAACTCCTACACCGAATGGAACCCTTGCGCCGAATGGTTTTAGAAGTGATGTTTTTGATTCTTTGGGAGCCGAATGATGAAAGTTCGGATAAATGGAGGCTAAGCCAAACCATGATAGTTGAATGGAGAATGAGACCCTTGCGCAGAATGGAAGTCTTGCGCCGAATGGAACCCACCGCCGAATGGAGTGAGTGGGCCAAATGGTAGTAGCCGAATAGTTATACGCCTGGACTAGCCGAATGGTACCTTGGACGAATCCAAACCAAACGGCAGCAAGTGAAGCTGAATGGAAAACTTTTTTGGGAACGAAAGCCTTCACGAAGTAGAGATGCCAAATGGTGTTAGCAGAATTTTGGGCTAGTCCAAACAAGCCCTAGCTGAATGAAAAGATCGCCGAAAAGTGAACGTAGGCTTGACCAAATGGAGGAAACAATTAAGGCAAGAAGCCGGTTGCCTTGGCCGAATAGAGGTTTTGCCGAGTGGAGGCTGCCCCACCGAATAGTTAGTATGAATCGAATGGAACTCCTTTAGACTTGACCCGCGGAACTGAGTTTTAGAAATTACCGAATGAAACTTCTTTTTAAAAATGGGACCCACGGAATTGAGTTACAATTCCAAATGGAATGGAGTTATTACTGCAGAATGGAATTTGCGACTACCAAATGGAAGGTGAGCTGAACTAAGGTTTTTAACTCTCCCCTCTAAGTTGTCTGCCGAACGGTGCTACCGAATGGAGATCACGGTAAGCGCTGAATGGTGCTACCGAATGGAAGTTTTCTTCTGTGGGACCGGACCCACCGAATTAACTCGCTCCACCAAATGGGAATTATTAAAGAGATGAACTTAAGATTTGTGCATCAAGATTAACTCTGAATTTTCAATAGCTCAACAACACAAGTGGATTCTATTTATATGGGCTCCATGCTTGGAAAATTGCAACGGGAAGACAACCAAGTACAAAGTGAATCATCTGAAGATCCACAAAGCAACTTGAAATACAGTGATGGTTTTCACTCAACCCATCAGTCTACATTGATTGATTAATTTGTATTGATTGATTGATGATACCAGATAACAGTATGCACGCAACCCATTCACTCAGCAAATGGCTTTTGCACAAGGGGGCTAATGTGGGTAACCCATGTTAGAACGGTGTTGTACCACCTACTTCACTCCACTAAGGCACCAATGGTATAACCTTCCAAAGGTACAACCTTCCAAGGTACCACCTCTAATGCGCCAAAGGTACAACCTCCTGAGGTACAACCTTTAATGCGCCAAAGGTACAAACCAATTCGAACTTGTAAATTACTTGTAATACGAATGGAACTCATCAAATAAAGAATGGAAGCACTGCCAAATGGAATTTAGGAATGTTGAAACTATCCAGAATGTCGAAACTATCCCCAACCAAACAGAGTAAAAGAAAAATGAAGAGACCCTTATAGCTGAATTAAACCTTTGGCGTCGAAACTTTTGGCCTAGCCGAACGATAATGGAGAAATTTTGGATTGAATGGAGGCTTGGCCAAATGGTGTTAGCGGAATGAAATATTTGAGTCTATTTCTCCAAATAAAGCCCCAACCGAACGGAAGAAAGCTCTGTAGCACCAATTGGAGAAACTCCTTCACCGATTGGAGAATAGCACCATCGAATGAAGCTTTTAATTCTTGAAAATTTTGAATATAAGTCTGGCCGAACCCCTTGAACTGAATGCTGAATGGAAGGATCGGCGCAGCATGCGACGAATGGAGGGAATAACTGAACGAAGGCACAAGAAATCCCTTAGCGCCAAACGAAAAGCTCTTAATAAATGGAAGCTTGGTTCAAGCAGGACCTAGCGCCAAACGAGAATTGCGGAGTTGATGAAATCTTGGTTCAGGCACGACCTAGCTCGACTGAATGGAATTGCCGAATGGAAGCTTGGTTAAAAGAAAGCTTGCCTGAAATAAACTCTTGATTTGTTTCTCTTGTGCGCCGATTGGTGTTAACCGAATGAGCGAATGCAATTTCTTGAGTGCATGGTTGAATGGCCAAATGGAATAAGCTATTGCCGAACCAAACAATGAAAACTGAACCCTTCGCCAAATGAATGGAAAGATCGCCGACTGAAGGCACGATCGAATGGTGAAGAACACAGAACCGAACAAAACCTCGCCTGCGCCGAACGATGTTTGTGCCGAAAATCCCTCGCACCAAATGGTTTTAGCGGAGTGGAGTTTTTTGATTCTCCTTGTTTTAGGAGATAAGCCCTAGCTGAATGGTATAAGTTGAACGGAAATGTTGTAATATAAGATATGAAATAAGCTCTAGCCGAATGGAACAAGTATGTACGCACCGAATGGAGGCTTGGCCGAACGGTGGTAGTGGAATCAAGCCTTGTGCAGAATGGAGTCTTGCGCCAAATTGAGGTTGAATGCACTGATGAATAGAGCTGCCCCACCGAATGGAGTTTTCGAATTGCCAAATGGAGCTCCTTTAAATTGGGACCCACCGAATCGAGTTTATGGACCCACCAAACCAACGTGTTCTTCCAAGAATAAACGGAGTTCAAAATTTACTCACTCCGAAATTTGTAAATGGTTCAAGAACACAAGTGAATTTTATTTATATAAGTTCCACCCTTGGAAAATTGAAAGAAAAAGGATTACAAGGTACAAAGTAGATCATCAGAAGATCCACAAGCAACTTAAAATCCATTGATATTTTTACTCAACCCATCAACTTTGATTAATTAATGGTATTAGATAATAGTATGCACGCAACCCATTCACTTTACAAATGGCTTCCGTACAAGGGGACCAACGTGCGTAATCCATATTAGAACGGTGTCGTACCACTTACTTCACTCCACTAATGTGCCAAAGGTATAGCCTTCAATGCGCCAAAGGTACAAGCTCCTTAATCCAAGGTTGGGAGCAGGACCCGGATCACCTTGGGACCACCAGGAGGATAAGTGGATTGGAGGCTAGAATTAGGATCGTCAAGGTTGCTTGGCCGAACTATGAAATTGGCTCCACCTTGACCACCTCAGGATAGAGAGGGGTCTGACCATTCCGGCTTGACCGTTCTGCCACTCTGCCATTGACCACCTAAGATTGTTGACATATCGCAATTACATCTGATACAAGTGCCATCCCGCTAGGTGACAGAGAGGTCAAACCTCTGAGGAATCGAACTAAGGGAGACCAACCACATGGTACATGCAAACTCTCCCTTTCCCGATTTGGCATATATAAAGGCTACTCCTCATTTATGATCAACACATGAACAATTGACATGTTCAATTAATGTCATTGCCTTCTGGTCATTATAGTCATCCCCATCTTACTATGAGGTTGCTAACTCTCACCTCGTACCTTCGGTGACTCTCAAGCCTAGTCGAGTGCCTTTATTCTCCCAGACCATTCATCCGTCCGTACTTTGTCAATATTCACCAAAACTGCAACTAATGAAAATATCTACGAGTTAATGCCATCCGACAGCCGCCCAACCAACATGAATTGACTCAGCCACAAAGCAAGAAAACTCACCGAGTGGTGCTAACTGCTAAGACCAAGCCCCTAAAATCCATGCAACGTCTGTCCCTCATACTCAGGTTTAGTCTTGCACTAAAAGCTCAAGTCTCTAACCCAGTACCAACCACCCCACAAAGGTATTTTTTGAAGACACGGTAGGTAGCTCGCTGAGCTCCTCACGCCTTAAACCCCTTTCTGTTTAACCTAACCCTCCCTCTTCTCATCCAATAGCTTCTCCCGCCGACCTAAGTTTATGGCTAACCGAAGACCCACATACAATTAAGTGGGCAACAGTCGAAGCATAAGAAATAGTACCGCCCACCCCCGAAGATCGAACTAGGACTATTGCCATTTATACATGTCTTAGCCCCCTTTTTAATATTTTTTTTAAAGGGGTTTCAGCAAGCACCCTCCTCCGCGCGGCACCCATCACTGGGAACCCCCTCCGCACGACCCCCTTCCACGCAAGGATTGTTAATCCCACCCTCACCCTTGCCTACCACCCGCAGCACCCCTACACAAACCCTAGCAGTCCACCGCAACACACTCTCCATGCACCACTTGCCCCACTCTCCTCCACTCTACACGAAACCCCCTACCCCGCGACCCCACCTTGCGTGACCACACTCGCGAACTCCCTGCGCACGACGCCCCCCTCCGCTGCGACACTGTCACCGCGACCCCTCTGCACAAACCCCAACCCCCCTCTCACACGCACACCCCTCTTCCCCTTGGTAGCCCCTACCTAGATCCCCCCCTTCCCTTACGACCCCCGCACCCTGAACCTTTGGACGACAGCCCCCTTAGTCCATGACCCCCTACTCTACTCCCATCCCCAATTGCCTCCCCGTGCCGCCGGCATCTCTTCCCTCTCTTACCATAAAAAGGAAAACAAAAACTAAACCACCGACGACTCCAAATCTCAGCCATACTCAAAAAGACTTTAAAACCCTAGTTCATCTTTGCATATTGCTACGGAAATCAATATATTGCAAGAATAACAAAAGAGAAGAACATACCTCCGGTAACTCATGTACAAGAACCAAACTAAATCTTCCCTCAAGCTCTCCTTGACTCCAGCCACCAATGTAAGGGAAGCACAGTTGCTTTTTTTTTCAAGCTCTCAAGTGTGATAAGAGCACAATGATCCTCTTTTAAAGAATGAGGCTCACACTATCTCCAACACCAACATGGTCTTAGGCCGAGAGTAGGCCTAGGCAACTCTGAATCAAAGCCTTTCTAGCTCGGTCTGGCCCGGGCGCCCTACGCGACTGGCACTTTAAAAGGCAAAACTCTTGTCATAGTTTGGTGCTCTCCGTGGCCCATGTCCCACCACTATCTCCAACACCAGCATGGTCTTAGATCGAGGGTAGGGCCTAGGCATCTCCGTTCTCTATTCAGAACCAAAGGAGATACGTGATTTGAAGGCTAGAGCTCAAGGATTCGTCAATGAAGTAGCCTCTAAGTGACTCTAGTTGACCAACCATAGAGAGAAAGCGGCACTAACCAAGACACAGGAGCTTAGGAGCTCGCACCTAGCCGACCAATCGGCGACTTGGAAGATCGTATCATACCTACCCAACTAGCACCTGCAAGTCGTACGATACCCTTCTCCACATATCATACTGGCCACCTATATCTATGTGTTACATATCCCGAGGCCCAATATCCTACCTGCAGAACCAATGCGAAGGAGGCATCAGTCGTCCTTGGTGATTTTGAAGATCTTGATGCTCCCACGGCACCGCTTATAAAGGGGTTAACTCGGGTCCTTCAAGAATCATCATCTCCTATCTCATCATGTCAACAAGGCCATAACTTCTACAATCTCTATACCTCCGGTTGCTCTTCACTATCATAATCTCTCTCTATGACTGCCCTCGGCTCTTACCTCCTCCACCTCTGGTGATTCCTGAGCCATTTTGATGCACTCCATCTTCCCAAACTGTAGTACTCCGACTCAACCCAGACACCTACACCTACACCTACACCTACACTCGTATGCAAATGTTTTTTGATAATCATGTTGCCATCTTTATAGCTAATCATCCAATCTTCAATAAGTGGACTAAGCATATCGAGGTTAACAGTCACTTTATTCGAGATTTGTTTATGCAAAAGCGTATCATCACTCTTTATATTCGCTCAAAAGATTAACTAGGCGATATCTTCAGTAAGCCTTTTTCCACCACTTGTGTTCCAAGCTGAGCATATTTGACATCCATGCTCCAGCTTGAAGGGAAGCGTTAGCATATTGGTGGTATTATTGTACTTATGTCTTAGTGTTTTTAATATAAATGGGTGTGAGGTAAAAGAGACAGATTAAGTTCCTAAATCTAATTTCTTTATCTTCTCTTACTCTCAAATCCTAAGTTTTTCAATTCTTTGTTCTTCAACTACGTCCAAACAGAAATATAAAAAACCCGAGGATAAGGTGCTAAGGGCAACAAATAGGAAGATCGTAGCATTTACCCATGGGAAACTTGACTAAACAAAAGTTAACAAGAAAAAAACAAAATGAAACCTAGGAAGCACACATTAGAGGTGTATTCAGGAACTACTTGAATTTTATGAATGAATGCTGATAACAAAAATCACAAATAACTCCTTGGCATGCTAAATGTTATTTTAAAAATCTAACTTAATAATGATTTGAAGATTAATAAGGAGGGAAAAAATATCACCTGAATTGGAAATGCTTTCCTACTAATTAACTTCTTTGGTAATTCATCCTTTAGTATCTGCCAAAACGGACTCAATTCTTCACGGACCTGAACAAATTATTCATGTCACAGTCATAACTCACAAGTAAAGGAGCTATAAAAACAAAGACTTGTATAGTTATGTCAGATAAGTTCCTTCATGTTGTACCAAGACATATAATATTGCAAACATTTCAGCTTGTTTCCATCAAAATGGCCGAAACATTTCTATTATATAGGGAAATGAAACGAAACATTAGGGTAAATATGAAGATTTTAATATTTCCACTGAAACACTGCGGAACATATCAAAACAATTGGTATGTTTTAACGCATATTAAGAATAGCCAACAAGGTTCATTTTTATTTGCCTCTTTTTGTTGAGAAAGAGAGACAGTGAGATATGAGGACCACAAAAATTTTTTTTTTTAGAGAATTTGGCAAATTAGAAAGAAGAAGAGGAAATCAAGAAAAGATAAAACAAGAACGATTAAATCATTTATTCTCTTTATTTGTTATTGCAAAATACTCATTTTATTACGATTAGCATCGATATTTTTATTTGGTTTTAATGCCAGTTGCTATTGTGTTTGTTTATTTTTTATTTCTAAATGATTTTATGTAACAATAAAATATTTATAATATTTTAACTTTCTAAGTAACTGGTATTAGCTTCAACCCAATTCTAGTGTAGTGATCCATAATTTAATACTATAAAATGAATATTGCCCTTGAAGATATTATTGATTTGTTAGCTTTAAGAAACACAAAAAAAACTTTAGTTAATTTTCCAAATGTTTTCTTACATTTCGATTTGTTTCTATGTTTCATCGTGTTACCAAAATGTTTACGAAATGTTTTTGTTTCTAAGCCAACCGAAGTGAAGTTAATTCAAATTGCGTTTGGATGAAACTTTTTTATATGCTTCTAGATTTTAAGCTTATTTTTGTCTCACTCGGATCAATTTATTTATTTTTGTACTTTCTGTTTGGTTTTTGGCTTCTTTACTAGCTTTTTTAGTCTTGCCTTTGAAGGGGGGGAAAAAAAAATCAAAAGCCAACACTTAAAGGTTCATAAAAACGTTTTTAAAAAATGTTCATTAAAAGTTAAAAGCTAATTAAAAAAGGCCGTAAAAAAATGTTGAAACGAAACCAAAAAAAAGCTAAAAGATAAAAGATAAGATCATGTAAAAAAGTTACATCCAAACAAAGCCACATTTCCTTTGATAAACCAAAAACTAGTGACCAAAAGAATTGATCATAAACAATGACCTTATAAGGGATTAAGCCAGCATTAAAAAGTTATCTTACCGCTTGTATTACACGCCACGTGGACTCAAATGGATAAGCCTCTGAAGATCCAATTATAGACTTGTCCTCTAGCAATACTTCTACACATGCAAGAACTGAATTTGCTAGAGAATCAAGATTGTATCCTCCTTCTAATGCCATAACAATCTTACCCTGAGCAAACTCCATCAGCTACACAGAACATTGAAAGAAGCAAACACAAAAGTTATGGGATGGAATTTACAGGAGATTCAAGTGAACGGCAATCATAGGGCTTACAGATACAGATAGATGGGGTACAAAAGATAATAAATGTTACACAGACAAGGAATTAAGCCATTCATGCTACCATTCCAACCATCAATGTCGCAACAAAAGTTCATGGAATGACTAAGCCTAACTAAAAACCAAGAAAGAAAAAGATAATTGCAATTGGTTATCATTACCTTTTTCAATAGAACAGAATACCCATACGGTGTAACACAACAACCACCAAGAGGATCACCAACAGCTGTTCTCCATGTAGAAACTCCAAAAAGTTAGAATGTTCAATAAGACTTGATACAAAAATGCAACTATAGCAAACTTCCACTACACATTTGAAGATAAAGAGCTAATTATTTCCAATGCTAAGAAAGCAAAAGAAGGAAGAGAGAGAGAGAGAGAGAGAGAGAGAGTTTGAACGAATATAATCAAAAAAGAATGTTAAAATGTGCATCTGTTCTGATATCCAAAATACCATCATTAAGCAGTTGGAATCAGGCATTTGGTTCTAACTAGATTGACACTAAATACAGGCTAAACATGGACACATCATGAGATTGTCATCATTTCACCTAATTAGTTTCCTCCCCACCCCAACAATTTAAGCAGAATTTGGCTTTAATAATGCAATAAAACATATATGCCTGACCTTTCCCGATGCTTTTTTTGGGTGATTCACCAACCAACCAATCACCCTATATCGGTAAAAAATCCAAAGATCAATTTAGAATGGATATTTGCATATGCCCACATTACGCACGGTTCCGCTAATTTATTCTGGGTGGCCAGCCATCATTAGTCGAAATTCAACCATTGGCTGGGTATTCTATTCTGCGACAAATTGTTTTAGATATTTTATAACAAAAAGTAATTTCGATTCAAGCCCCTTCAATAATTGCATTGAAGCAATGAATTGGATAGTATTTTACTGTTGCAACTAGTTATGGCCCTCATTAGAGTGTAATGGTAAAACATGATTCATGTAGCCGGCACCATGTAGCTCGGGCAAGGTTTAATTGAGTTGAGATGAGTATAAGAAACTGTTTTTCATGACAGTGCAACTTGTGTTAGCTCAGACAAGGCTAACCTGCATCAAATCCAGCAGATATTATAACTATGTCTGGACAAAATTCCTTGGCAACGGGGATTAAGACATGGTCCCAAACTGCTAGATAGTCAACATCTCCACACCGACCATTCTCCCAGGGGACATTGATATTGTATCCTACACCAGGTCCTTCGCCAATCATAATGTGAGAGCCATCATCACTAGCTGGATAAAAACTCCCGAACTCATGCCTGGATAAGAAAACTATTACAATTCACCATGGCATGGGACCTCATTTTATAAGATAATTAGTAGGACAAAAGCTCAACTAGTTCAGGTACAAATAAAAAGCAATTTAATCAATATATCACTCTGGGGAGTCCTTAGTAACAACTGTCAAAATATTATGACTCATGATTCTGGTTGCAATGGGCGAATTTATTTTGGAAAAGAATTGTTGAACAATCTCAAAATTCATGGTTCGATTCACGATTCAATTCCACACTTAATGAGCACGTTTCTTGAAATAATTAGATCCGATAAATCCCAAACCCCATTTTTAGCTCTCTTTTTTTTTTTTTGACAAAAAAAACTGGAGTACAATTTCTTAGATTGCTCTATGTGAAAATAACCGATACCCATGCATAATTTGTTGTTCCTTCTGTAATTAGAGGATTGGATAGAATCCAATGAAATTTGACATGTTCTTAACTTTTTTTTGTGACAACTTGTCAAAATACATCATCTAAAGAAGTTTAAGGCTAAAATAATTTGTATCCATCGGTGTTTCACTAAACTAAAAAAAGTTTAATACGATTCCTACCGACTCTCCCTAAGTAGCATGGATACGGATATGCGACACGACACTGACACACGACACGTTTATTTTCAAAATATGCAGGACACGACACATCTGAGACACGTTAAAATTTACATTTTTATATATTTGTTATATAGCAAATAGGTAGATAATTTATTCAATAATAATTGAAAATATACAACGCATCACTAATAAAATTAAATGGTCATATATTTCCTCTTATAAACGTTTTAAAATATATTTAGTGAGCATAATTTGCATTTTGAAAATGCAAAACATTATTACTATGAAGAAGCTCATCACATAGGACGTCTTTGAAGAGTTCAAGAAGAGTCATTGAAGTGTCCGTCAAGTGTTGAAAACGTGTATGACATTATTAATTTAATATTTTAATTAAAACACGTTTAAGATAGTGTCTAGTACGAATTTAGGAGTGTCCAAAGAGTGTCATGTCCAATACGACACGCCACATTCGTAGAAGTATCCGTGCTTTCTTAGCACTCTCTTCTTATTCTACTCTCTTTAAGATTTCTAGGTCTAATTTTTTAATATCAAAAGAGAAAACAAAATGTGTTTAAATAGTCTTATAGCTGGTGGAATTTGAATCTACATATCTTGTGATGAAAGCATGCCTTCCCTATTGGTAAACACAATTATGCTATTGTATAAAAATGGGTCATTCGGCCACCAGTCCCATTTTGGGACTTGTTCAGGGACAAGGACTTATAACCTAGTAAATCTTGCTTGATTTTATTGTACCAAAAATGCCCTTAATATAAATTAGGCATCCACGCGAATAAAGAGAAACGAAATTGCAACAGATATATCATCCTCCGGGAAATCTAGTTACAAATTGGATGAAAGCAGCAATAATACTCTGCAAAAATCGCAAAACAAAGGAATCAATATGATAATCTGGGCAAAAACTTTGGAACTTTGAAGATTTGAAACATGCAGACCATTCCGACAACGAACAGAAGATGGGGAGTAAAAAGAAGCACTATCAATCTCTCATCCATAGAACTCTC
>JAULJZ010043006.1:0-14419 GCA_032270985.1 Heliamphora pulchella
GAGAGTTAAACTCTGAATAGTCACAATTTTTGTCCTTGTCCTTTTTATGTGTTTGATCGATTATCCATTATCTGTATTAATAGAATTACTCAAAAAAATCATTTGACCTAGTTTCTTCCTTTTTTTTCGTGAGTTTGTTTAGCAAACCAAATTTAAGCCACATTTTTTGTGATTTTTAAACCGAAGCCTTAAATAGTGGTAAAAGACAAAAAAATTTGCTTAAAATTATTATAATTTTTTTAAAAAAATTAGATAATAGTATATTCAATATGAATTTTATTTAATAGATTTTGAGAATATATTTTAAAAATATAATTTTTATAAAAAAAATAGATGTGTATAATTAAAGTTATGATATTTTTAAAAAATATAAAAAATTATATAAAAATTAAAAAAAGCTAAAAATCTTTGAATTAAAAAATAAAACTTTTAATTTTTTAAACTTTCAACCAAAAAATAAAAAGCTAATTTTAAACCGATTGTCAATTAAGGGCATAAGGAAAGAAATCTATTACCATTTCAAATAGATTTAGAAGTACTGTATGAAATGATAACAATATGGCGCTGTTTGGGTTAAATTTTTAGAATTTTATTTATTATTAAAGGCTTATAAAATGTCTCAAATGCTCTTGGTGGACACCATATTTTGTTTATTTTGTCTTTTTAATTTAAGCATTTTGATTATTTTAAATTTGGTTTTAGCAATACAAATTTAGGCTCGGTTATTTGATTATTTCACCTCTTGTGTTTTGGTTATATAAATTTTAAATTTAGATGATACAAATTTAAACTCAGTTATAAAATAAAATATGGTGTCCATCCGAAAAATAGTGCACATAGTAATCTTTGGGCTCGTTTGATAACTCGGATTGGATTAAATTGAATTAGCAGTGAGGTGGAATTAGTAATGATGTGGGATTAGTAATGAGGTGGGATTAATTTTTTTGTATTTGAATTGAGTATGATTAAATAACATACTAAATAATAATTTACGCTTGTATTAAATTAATTTATTTTAAAATTAACTTAAATAAATTAATAAGTTAAATTTTATGTTATTGTTAAATTCTATATTATTTATTTTAATATTCTAATATTTCTTATTATTTTTAAAAAAAATTAAATTTACTCCTTAATTCATTCTTTTCTAATTTCACATTTCCCTCTCTCACTAATTATTCATCATTTGGCAGACTAATAGTCCATAGTCCGTCTGGACTATTAGTCCGAAAGCTTAACAAACGCGATATTGAACTATACTGCGAACTAATAGTCCGAACGGACTATTAATTTGACGAAACAAACATGGCCATTGTGTAGTAATTAATTTTAAACTCGATTACTATGTACACCATTTTTTATGCCACTAGAAAGTATCCAAAGAAACTAGATTATACTGTTCTAGTTTCTCTGTAATTCCCTTGAGATTGGATCGGCTTAGTTGAGTCGGTCGTGAGTTTAAAATGGACCTATTTTAATTATTTGAGTTGTTCATTTTATTTTTTTTAGTGTGTAAATTATTTATGCAAAAAATTAAATTGATCGAATATCACTAAAAATCAAATTTTTGTTAAAAAAATAAACAATAACACCCATTTACCATTTATTTTTTAAGTATAAATTTTATTTGTTAAGACAATTAATAATATCAAATCAACTTGATTTTTTTGTATGACGATATATACACACTGAGGATAATAAAATGATCAATATGAGTTATCATAGTAGGTCAATTTTAGACCTAAAATAGGATTAACTAGACCGATTCAATCCAATAATTGACTGAATAGAAGCATGTTTCCCTTCATTTTAGCTAATTATTATTATTATTATTTTTTTTTTTGCATCTACCTCAACACTACTGGACATTTTACTTAGATACACAAAAAGACATATCAACACATAGTTGGTGATGATGTGACTAATGGTGTTGCATATTTTTAAAATTATTTTTGCTAGCCAAATTTATAAAATGTAAAATAGCTTGTGGAATAGAAAACTTGTTGGAGTGCTAAAAATTTATATTAATTAGTTATTTTAGCCAATAAATTTTTTATAGATAATTTGTTAGAGATGTTCTTAGCGATGAGAATGGTCAATGGTCATTGAGTTAATAGAGTTTACATAAACGAGTGATAGGTTGACTCTAAAAGGGGAAAAATAAAAATAATTGAATTTATAATGGGCTGCCATTAAGACCTTAAATCAAGTGGGAAGGTCAACTAAAACTATGACTCTTAAATAGCTAAAACTATAGACATGAGATTTGCACTTAATTAGTAGGGTCCTTTCGGAATAGATAAATAATAAACAATAATAGAGAAGTAAAATATACAAAGTAGTCAGAAACACAAAACAGAAAGAAATAAGGTTGGATGAAGGCCAGAAGGCTAATTGAGTCAGAATATCGGCAGTATGAACAATGTATTCGGCTCTCCGAGGTTGATTCTCCTTTTTTCGAAAGCATGATTATCTCCCCTATTTATAGCACTCAAATGAGCTATGTTGGGGATCCGATAGGACTCTTCCAAAAGATCGAATCGAATCATGAGAGGCGATATCGGGAACTCAAGAGATTCTATCCAATAATCAACAAAGTAGTGTTCTACTCTAACTCGACTAGGTCGGCCGACAGATGCCCTATGTGGATACCCAACCCGCTCGAGTCAAATACCCAACCCACTCGGGTCGAGTGACTCGGGGGTCACTTGACTGACTCGAGTGGAAGGGTCTGTATGACTCAACAAATTCTTTCCTTAGCCACCAAGCCACGTGTCTCCCAACGTCCCGTGCAGGATTGTACTACCATTGTCTTCATTGTCTTTGTGACGGTCTTTCGATTCTCAGAAGAATCTATGTTAATATAGTCTGTGCTATATCTTGACTGTTCAGTCTATGCTGAGCCACATAGTCGGTGCTATGAAAGTAATACAGTTTGTACTGTCTTTATGGTCTGTTCCATGGCAATGAGCAGTCTGTACTGTCTTCATGGTCTGTGCCATGGTAAGTAGTTAGAGATACTGTCGTAGTCAGAGCTACGTTTCATAGTTTGTGCTATAGAAGTAATACAATTTGTGCTATCTTCATGGTCTGTACCATGGCAAGTAGTCAGAGCTACTGTTGTAGTCAGGGCTACACTTCATAGTCTGTGCTATGGAAGTAATATAGTCTGTGCTGTCTTAATGGTCTATGCCATGGCAAGTAGTCAGAGCTACTGTCGTAGTCAAGGCTACGTTTTATAGTCTGTGCTATGGAATGTCTTCATTCGTAGTCAGAGCTACGCTTCATAGTTTGTGCTATGGAATGTCTTGTGTCTCTGCACGATGAGCAGCGATATTAGTTGGCCGATGGGGTCCCAGCAGCTCAGATCCCTAGTAATTCAAGTCACCAGTGGAATGAGTAGTTTGTGTCTTCACCTGAGTACCTGGGTTAGAGTAGTTGACACCGGTTAAGTTGCAGAATACCCAAGCTACTAGAGAGGTGAGTAGCTCGGGTCATGAGTGACTCAAGTTATGAGTATAAATATTGCACCCGAGTCACTTGAGGGGTGAGTAGCTTGGGTCATGTGTGACTCGAGTTATGAGTATAAATATTGGACCCGAGCCACTTGAGGGGTGAGTAACTCGGGTCATGAGTGACTCGAGTTATGAGTTTAAGTACTGCACCCGAGCTACTTGATGAGTGAGTATCTCGGATCATGAATGACTCGAGTTATGAGTATAAGTAGTGTTCCCGAGCTACTAGAGGGTTGAGTAGCTCGGGTGACCGCCCTGGTGGCTTGGCCCATAATTATTAATGTATTTATTATTCAATATATATATGTGTGTGTGTGTGTGTGTGTGTGTGTGTGTGTGTGTGTTGATAAGTGATGACCCATCTACACACTTTAGGATAATTCGTAGATAAAAATAATATAAGTAATGATATCACTGAATCAGAACATTAGAGAACATTGCGTATTAGATGAATATGCAGTCAAGTTGTCTCCTCAAATTTTAAGTAACCGAAAGCATATATTCATCTTTTTGAAAAGTAGATGCTCTCTGTCTGATTCTAGTGAGACCTTCAAATACTACACGTAAATCACAGAGTTTTAAAAGTACAAGATTTCAAGTAGATCTTAAATCCCTTCTAATTCTTTTTCAACTTTAAATTACTTATCAATTCCGATTCCTTTTGTCTTTGGTATTTTCTTCGAATTTGTTTTTACTATCTAAATTTTTCAAGAATTAGCCAAAAAGCCAAGTTATCTTCCATGGTTTTTATTGTCATCTAAATTTGCTTCCTCTACATCAAAATCATCTTCATTATTATGATGGTCATCATTGGGTGCAATAAAGCCAAAATCCTTGGAAGTTTGAGTTTTCATAATCTCATCAATTGGTCCTAAGGCTTCCAAAAGTTATTGTTTTAGAATCGTCATAACTTTAAACTTCATCTTTGATGGAGAAAGGTTTTCATCCTCGAATAATTGTTTTTTAAGATCCTTGAATGGAGTAGGACAGGATGATATAGCTCCACTGTGGCTGTCCAATATTTTTCAATTAAATATTTTTTATAGTTTGACAATTTTTCTTGAATATCTGGAAAATAACTAGAGAATAATTATTTCATCATTTATACGCAAAACGTCATATTAGGCATGGAATATATTGATCATGAAAACCGCAATCATAAGACCATTTACAGATCTAATGAAGAATAAATTCGATTAGAAATAAGATAATTTCTTCATTTTTAAATGGGGTTGTCCTATTTATCTGATGATATAAATGAATATATAATAAAAAAAAGATTTGTAAAGTTCTTTAGGGAAAAAATCTTCAATGGGACAATGTATAAAACTAATTAGGTAAATCTAGGACATCAATTTTATCCGAAATGGAAAAGAATAATGTATGTGAAAATCTTTTTTTCTAATAATGAAGGCCCAGTATGACTAAATTTGCATGTTTGCTTATAAGCAAATTTGTTTAAGTTGACTTTTTCATCTTTACTAATTTTTTTTCTTGTTATTTAGTCAAATTTTTATACTTTTTAGACTTCTCACATTGTGACGAGTCGAAAAAGTAAAATTTTTTGATCAAAATATAAAAAAATTTCAGAAAAAATGAAAATAAACAAGGAATAAACAAATAAGCCAAATAAATAAAATTATAAGTAAACTAAGCAAATAATCCAATAAACAAGTTCACCAAACGGGGTCAAAAAGATGTATTCCAAGCTTTCAAATAATCCCAATAATTATAATGGACACTTCAACTGTTCTTGTTATATTCTAATTATTGATGAGAACTAAGATCAAATTTCCAATATGAAGCCCTTTAGACATTTGGAATAAATACTTTACTAAAAACAATTTCTAATTAGGGATTTTTTTATCAATAATTCTAAGGTACTCAAAAAAAAAACTCAGAATTTTGTCCACAAAATTAACACTGTCACCATTGTGGTTCCCATGTTCATTTATTAGTTATTATTATTGATCCCTCTATCTTCTGCCACTGTTTTAGCTTCCATTTTTTCCCCACTCTCTCTCCACCTACCCTCTTGTTCACATTCACTTCCTTTCTTATGCACTTCATTTGGCATAATTATTTTATTTTATTATTTTGTTTTTAATAAATTTTTTTATTATTTAGGTAAACTATTACTATATTTTTTTACTCATTTCACTAAGATGAGCTAGAAAAGTAAATTATTTTAATTATAATATAATTTTTTTAAAAAAAATTAAAATAAACCAAAATAAGTTAATAAGTCAAGTTTTATATTGATTATTTTTGTCTTTAGTGAACTTTTTTTTAATATTTTGATAAAATAAAATTATTTTTTCAGTTCATCGGATCAAGACAATTCAAAAAATAAATTTACTTTTTTGAATTGTCTTGATGCCATTAATTGAAAAAATAAAATTTTTTAATCAAAATATAAAAAAATCACTAAAGACAAAAAAATCAATATAAAACTCGGCTTATTAGCTTATTTTGTTTATTTTAATTTTTAAAAAAAATTATATTTTGATTAAAACAATTTACTTTTCTTGCTCATCTTGATAAGATGAAAAAAGTAAATTTATTTTTTGAATTGCCTTGATGCTATGAACTGAAAAAATAAATTTTTTTAATCAAAATATATATATAAAAAAAAACCTCACTAAAAACGAATATAGTCAATATAAAATTTGGCTTATTAGCTTATTTTGGTTTATTTTAATTTTTTAAAAAAATTAAATTTTAATTAAAACAATTTACTTTTCTGGGTGGTCTTATTGAAATGAATAAAAAAGTATAATAATAGTTTACCTAAATAATAGAAAATTTACTAAAAACAAAAAATATAAAACAAAATAATTATGCCAAACGGAGTGCATAAGAAAGCAAGTGAATGTAAACAGGAGTGTAGGGGGAGAACGAGTGGGGGAAAAAATGGAAGCTAAAATAGTGGCGGACCCACAATAGTGAGGTGTTAATTTTCTCGGCAAAATTCTGGGTTCCTTTTGGGAATCCTAGAATTGCTATTTTTTTATTGACTGAATTATGGGTGAAAGATATAGATCTAGTTTTTTCTATAATTTTCTCGTCTAACATACAAGACATCCCATGGCAAATTGGGAATGATATTTTTATGCAAATATCTAATAACACATTATGAATCTTAAAACCATTTAAGGTTGTCATCATTTAAATTATGATAACATCGTAATTATGTTTAAAAATCATATATGGTGGAGGAAGTTCTTCCACCAAAGCGTCCTTCATGGACTACTTTGCATATTTTGGGTTGTCTTTTCCAGAGACAAAAATTATGCTTTAAGCACATTATTCACCATTTTAAGTGATGGAAAGGCTTTTTTGTAATTTCTACCAGATGTATTATGTTCTACGACCACCTCTATTAGAGGAGCTATATTTTTACGGACACTCGTTCCTGCAAATATTCACAACCAAGAAAATCATGGAATGTATTAGTATCACCTTTAATGTATTCTATTTGAAAATCAAAAACAGATAAAATAGCTTACCATCTTACAAAAAAACTATTTTGATGTTTGATTTTTCACATCTTTTTATAAAATATCTTTAGCCGCACTACAAGTAATGCGTAATTAAAAATTTTTTGATTTAAGATATTATCTTGAAATTTTATAACACAATTAACAATAAAAAGAATTTTTTTTCTTAATAGTTGAACAATTCCTCTATAGCCAATATCAGACACGTTGGTTTCAATAATCTTAAATAATGTTGGATTAGCAATGGATAAGTAGAGCAACGACTTTGCTTTAGGTTTTATTTTTCTAATAGCCTCCCTAGAGCTGAACTCCATATATGTGGACTTTTTTAAAGACGATTATAAAGAATAGTAATATCTATAGTTAAATCTTTATAATAGTCAAAATATAATTCAAACTTTCAAGAAATCATTGTAATTTTTTTTTATCTTTGATTTCATTCAGAAATTTAGAAGTAAATTTAATAGATATTTCAATTGGAATAATCTTTCCTTGAGAAAATTATGACCCAAAATTCTAATTTGGGGGAAAAAATTACTAACCCATTTCTTTTAACGATATTAATTAAAACATTTAAATGTTTTAAAAGTTGATAAATAGACTTAGAAAATGCAAGAATATATTAATATAAAAATGAAAAACCTGTATATGATGTGAAAATATCATTCATGATATTTTAAAATTCAATTGGTGCATTTTTTTACCCAAAATGCATGTCATTCCATTCTTCTTCCTTTTTTTTTTTTTTGTCACAGGAGAACCTATGCTATCCTAATTTAAGAAAAAGAGAATGAGGAACATATTAAATTTATTTAGAGTGATTTAGATGGATGTTTTTTGAGATATTAAGTTTTTCTCAAAACGTTGCACATCTGTTCCAACAACTAAAACCCTGTTTTGGAAACTTAATCTTAAAAAGGTTTCTTCATGAAAGTTGTTATTAACACATTTTTATAGTTTCTAACAAAAAATTAAGAATTTTTATTACTTCTTGATGTGCCAAACATATTTTCAAAGTCGTTGGATTTAATCTACCTCTCTAGACAGATTCAGTACCACTTTCTTGTTGAGATCTTTTCACCCATATTTATTGGTTATTTAAAATATGTTCTTCGTGAAAAAATTAGAGGATTTCATAATCTAAATCATATCCAAAATTCAGAATGTTTAGAGTTCATTTGATACCCCAATTGTGTTTTTATTTGACTGATAAATAATCTAGACTTTTTTTTACAGATTCTATTTTGGGTAGATTCATCATTCTGTCTTGTGGGACTTAAATTCTCAATTTTTGTTGAGTATCTGAAAAGTGTTCTTCAAGAAAATTTTAGAGGTCTCCATGATCTAGCTTGTGTCCAAAAATCAAAATTCTTAGTGATATTTTGATGTCTCAAAAGTATTTTATACTTTCTATTGTTAAATTTGAAAATTTAGAATACAACTGAAAATAGTCTAACCTAATTATATTAATATGTTAAATGAGAATTGGGACTTGTAATATGCCTAGTGTGAATTATTTCTTGTGGGTTATGCGTATGATACGATGAACATGGAGGCATGCCTACCATAAAAATTCAATTACAATTTATATTATAAGATGGCATGAAAAATAGAGGCGTGCATAGTATAATGCATTAGAGTTGTACTCTAGGTATCAAGGTGTTGTACTTTTGATATGAGCATAATGGGTGCATGTCTCTTGAGTTATGGTTGATAAAGTTGGGAGTGTTCCCGGTGTATAAATTTTTTTTAGATATATCCCTGGCAGACAAATTGGGGGTGTTCCCGGTGTGGTTATTCCTTGTAGACAGCTCGGGCACATCCCTTTGAAATTCTTGAATAGTATTTGCATACTTTTGAGTTGACGCTATGCAAGGGTACCACTGACTCTTGATGTGAGAATTTGGAGTGAACCTAATTCGATGAACTTGAACCTAATTCGATGAACTTAACCCCCCGCGGTTGTGACCTGAATAAAATAGCCGTAGTGTGGCACTAGGTGATGTGGTTATTATTTCACAACGAGAGTCATTTATGGTGGCTTAAGTAGTCAATTACCAATAAAATCTAGCTCCTTGGATTTTTTTGGTGTAGAGTTCATTTGTTTGTTTCTTGTGGGGGTGTCGAGTTGGTTGTATACATAGCATAAATCATTATATCTGTTATGTTTTTAATTAATGTCTATAAACTGTTATCTTACTATGTGATTATGTGAAATTTTGTTATGAAATGATAGTCGGTATAGATTATCGTTTGAGTAAGCTTAACAGGATTTTTAGAATTTTTTTCTAAACTTCAACTTATAGCGTTGATGTCACAGGAGAAGACAAGGAGTTTGCTGAACCGGAGGAGTACCCGGAACATCAAGACTTTGGGTCTGTTGGACAATAATCAAATCTTTAAACGCCTTGTTTTTATTTTTTTTCTTAAAACTGTAATAGTCAGTTCCCTTCTCTTTTTGTATCGAACTTTGATGACTTTTGTTGAATATATGTAATCGTAATTTTCATGGTATTTGTTGAGAAAGGCCTAATGATTATGGATGTACTTATTTATATTTTAATTATAATTTGACTCGCTAACATAATTTCTATTATTATATGTATGTTTTAACGTTCCTGAAATTTGGGGCATTACATGTATCCAGAAAAAAGATGTGTTTGCCAAACGAGCTTTTCTATGGCTAACGAGCTTTGGGGTGTCAGTGCCTCTGGGGTGTTTGCCAATGCCTCTGTGTGTAACAAGCATTCCCACCCATGGAAAAAGTGAAAAAGAAAAAAAGAAGAAGTTTTTTCATAAAGAAGATTTCAAGGAACAGAAAGAAGAAAAGCTAAAAATTAGGGAGCCGATCTGGCTAGCCACATCATTGCCACTTGATGGGAACCAACGTACCATCTAAGACTACCAGTTAAGGTGAACACTCAAAAAATAGTCGAGCAATAATTTGGCTGAGCTCTAGGGGCTTAGGGGTACAAAGGCCAACCATACAGATTTTGAGGACTTAGCAACCGAGCTTTGCAAGTTGTACGCTTGGGTTTGGCACCAGCACCAACAAATCAGAGTTTGTTATGCTCATCCCTTACAAAAACAAAAGCAAAAGAGTCCGTGACAGTACTTGCAAAACACTCTACGTCATTATTAATGAAGTCACGTCTTTATGACTCGCTTGATAGGTGGGCTAAAATGCATCATCAAGAAAGAAGTAAAATCCATGGCTCATCTACAATGACGGACCGAGAGAAGGGTGGATGGGGGCGGCCGCTACCCCTAAGTTTTGAATTTTTGAAAATACTATAGTAATATTATTTTAAAATTTTTAAAGATTATATAAGTTCGCTCCCCTATGATTTTTCTTTTGAAAATTTAAAGATCATATAGGTTCGCCTCCCAAAGATTTTTTTTTTTGAAATTACTTGTTCTTAGTTCTGCTTTAGATCTTTGTGATGGCTATAAATTTTTTTAATATTAAATGTATTTGTAAGCTTGCAAATAAATGCTATCTAGACGAATTCAAAGATCAAAAAAATTGAATTTGAAATTCTAGTTGCAAAATTATGAGCTTGATATTCTCAATCATGTGGAATTCAAAAACTTGTTAACAATTTCTGAGTTGTGCCAAGAATTAGTGAAAACAAGAAAGTCGATCATTTATTCAATTGTTGATAAATCAAATCGTCTTATTCTAATTTTATCAGTTTCGACGGCAACAACATACTACAAGAAAATAAATTTTTTGTGGCATTTTTTTACTAGCATTTTAAAAAACCACGACTAAAAGTCGATTATAGCAGTGATTTAAAAAAAACAGCCAAAACTGGGTGTTCAACCGCGTTTAGACTAAAAAACGTAACAAGATGGAGGATAATATTTAGCTAGTTATTTGCTAACCTACATTGAGAAAGACATTGCTTGAGAATTTGATATTGATTCAATTATAAATGCATTTTATGTGATGAAAGAGTATCGAGCACAACTTTTATAAATAGATAGAACAATAGTGTCTATCTTTTATTTTTTAAAATAGATGTAAACGTAGAAGAACATATCCAATTATATTTGATCATATTTTTTATAGTTGACTTGACTAAACATTTGCTTGATAGTGATAGTTACACAATTTGTGTTGTTTGAAGTTAATATCGTCTTTTCAATTTTTTCATTACATAGTTGTTCGCTACCACAAGATTAAAATTATGCGTCCATCCTTGCTCATCTATAAAAAGAGGAGATTTTACAACACAATTATGCACAACTTAACTCATAGAACAAAAACTCTATTTATTTATTCCCCGACCTTCAAGTATGTTCTAACTTGATCGTCGAAGGACCCTCCAATTAAGTAATCGGCGGAGCATCTCTAACCACTTCTTGACGGAAGGAAAGATGGACATGACTCATCTAGTAGAGGCTAGCAACAACGGCACAGTACATCTCAATCTTAACTATCAATATTTATATATATAATATAACTTGTTTAAAATAACCACGAAGCCAATCTTAAAAGAGCTTCAATCAGCCGAGCTCAAATAACATGGTTGTGTTAAAAAAATATAAGTTTATTGTGAACTTAAAAAATTATCAAGAATCAAAATGTATTTAGCGTTAATTAATCTTCATAACAACATGATTTTGAAAGAACTTTTGAAGAACCAAACACGAGTCGAGCTTGAGTCACTAGTTTCATTTAATGTGTTTATATAAAAATTATAATATTGCTATTATGATTATATTTTAGTGATCATATTTAATTACCATGTGATGTGATATATCATATATAGTACTTAAAAATAAATAATTAGTTTATAAGATGAAATAAATACTACGTATAAAATGTCGCATCATGTAATACTCAAATATAATCACATATATCTAAAAAATTGGGCATTAGATTGCCTATTGACCAAAAGCCTTCTTGGCCAAAGCTTTTATAATCTAATGGTATGTTTCTCAACTTTTCAGCGTGAAGGTAACGGGTTTGAATCTCATAGTAGGCAATTAGTGGTGATCTTCGTCCCATTTTCCTTATATTAAAGTATTATAAATTTTTTGAGTGAAAATGAAAAAGTTCAATAACCTTGTGGGACCTTATTATAGATCTGTTGGATCATTTCTAGATTTCCATGTTATGCGTTTGTTCTATATGATCTTCTCACTCAAATTTACCATTTCTAGATTTCTATTTTGATCATGCCAATACATGGGTGTTTGGCATTAATTGCAGAGGTAGTTTTAAGATTTTTGTTACTAATTTTAATAATAAATTATATATTTTTTTAAACACTTACGTTTTTTATTACAAAGTGTAACTTTTTTTTTCTATTTTAATTGCAAGTTAACATATATACAACAAATACTTCCAACTACTGTTATAAAGTGTAATTTATAAGTTATTAATTTTAACAAGATCCAGTACTCAAATAATACACAATCCATGCTATAAATTAATTCTCTCCTGCCATGACAAAGAAAAAATATAAAAGTATGTTTCATGATTTAGATTAATTTCTTGAAGAAAAGGAAAAACAGCAAATACAGAAACATCAAACATAACGCCAAAAAAAATAACAACGTTAATCACACGTACATAGGAACAGGATCATGATCATCGCCTCCACGAATCAACCACTTCCCCCCACCTCACAACTCGTACACTTGCTTCCCGGTGAACTTCACCTCAATCGGGCTGACATTCTTTCCGATGGATCGCAGGTTCAACCCGACCCCTTGACGACCCGGGTTCACCTTCTCCGGGTACACTCCGTCCTTCGGGTGCAAGTACTGGACCTCCCCGTTGGGGAAAACCCGATAAAACTGGTACTTGATCTTGTACTTGGACCGGAGCCGGGTTCCCAGCGCCAAGCACTGCTCTTTCCTAGCCAGTTTGAGCAGGTTCGGGCCCTGCCTCATTATGGCGGCGCCGCCGGTCGGCATTTCGAAGATCTGTTCCTTCGGGGACTCCCAGGTGATGACGTAGAACTCTTCGACTTGGGCTTTGCGGAGTAGGCCGCCGGTGCTGCCGCCGAAGATTGGGGATGGGGTGGTCGGGTCCAATTCAGGTGGGGTGAATCCCACCGGAGCCTCCTTTACTGCTGTCTCGGCTTTTCCCTCCGCCGCCGCCGCCGTCTTTATAGTTCGCGGTGCGACGGTGGATTTGGCCGGCTTGGCGGCGGTGGAGAAGGATAAAGCTGATGGTTGCTTCCGTGGGACGAGGAGGCGATCGCCGGAGTTTGGGGCCGAGAGGGTTGGGGTGAAGAGGGAAGCTTGGGTTGCCATGGCCATTGAGAGAGAGAACGAGAGGTGGAGGAGGAGGAGGTGGTTCTTACGGGAAGTGGTTGATGATGATGAACATGGTCGTAGAAAGGTTGATGAGATTTTAGGTGGGTGGTGGAGGATCCGTGTCTGGGATAAGGTGATATGGGTTGGACCAATTAGAACGTGTGGTTTTGATTCGCAGTCTTACCCAGGAGTAATTTATTGAGTGCTTTTGGAATATTATTTGATAAGTTGACTTAGTATTTTTATTTAATACAATAGTAATAAATTTTATAATAAAAATATAATAATTTATTTTTATTAGATAATTAAAAAACAAAAAACAATTTATATTATACAAAAATTATAATTATTTAATTACAAAAAGTACTATGTAATATGATTTATATAGTACTGCAAGAGTAACTAATAATTTTTTCTTAACCACGCGCACACCCACACAACAAATTCTTTTTCTTGTTTGCCATGTAAGCCCGTTGGTCTACAGTTGTATATATATTTTTTTAAAAAAATCAGAACATATTTTATATATTTAAAAAACGGCCTCAACCTCAATACAGAGAATATGAAGAGCTCATGCAGAGCATAAGTCCTTCCATAACATTCTATCCTCAATTTTTAACTCTATTTTCGCAAAAGTATGGGCAAAACGATTCTTCTCCCGAGCCGAAAAAACACTTCTGCCGTGCAAAAATTCTGTAAGGAGCCCTTTGCACTTCTCAACGATATTACCAATAGTCGAGAAATCTTCTATCAGCTGAGTCACTGCCTTAATAACAGTGAGGGCATCACTGTCTACCACCCAATGAGTTATAGAGAGTTCTTTTACAAGTCTCATTCCATGAAGAATAGATAGAGCTTCAGTGACCTCCGGTGAGCTCCGACTCGGTAGCCTATGAGTAAGACCAGCTACAAACTGGCCTGTCCAATCTCTGATAACAATTTCAAAACCTGCTTGTGCAACCTTTGTATTGCACGCACCATCAACATTTATTTCGTAAGAGTCAGGTACAAGTGGGGTCCACTTTGATATTGTCCCGGTGGATAAGACATTCTCTCCGTGAAGCGCTTTGGTATTTTCTTCAAAATATGGAGAGAGTAAGTTTTTTGCTCTATTAACCAGTAGCTTAG
>JAULJZ010043017.1:0-36804 GCA_032270985.1 Heliamphora pulchella
ATCGTCTACATAAAGTACTAGGAAGATCACCACGCTTTCGTCATGCTTCTTGTACACACAGGACTCATCCAGACTTTAATGAAAATCATAAGACTTTATAGCTTGATCAAACTAAGTGTTCCAAGTCTTTGATGCCTGGTTAAGTTCATAAATGGATCTCTTAAGCTTGCACAACATTTGCGCCTGGTCCTTTGCATGAATCTATCTGGTGGTATCATATAGATACACTCGTCAAGACTTTCGTTAAGGAAAGCTATCTTGACATTCATTTGCCAAATTTCATAATCGAAATGTGCGGCAATGGATAAGAGAATTCAGATAGACTTTAAGCATGGCTACCAGCGAAAATGTTTCCTCATAATCGTTCCCTTTTTTCTGAGTGAGCCCTTTAGCAATAAGCCTATCTTTGAAGGTTTTAACCTTCCCATCTGCTCCTCTCTTGTTCCTGTAGATCCACTTACATTCAATGGGTTTTATCCCTTCGGGTGGTTTTACAAGTTCCAAGACCTAATTAGAATACATAAATTCCATATCTGAATTCATAGCCCTTTGGTAAAGATCTACATCTTTGTTTTGTAGTGCTTCATTAAAGTTACAGGGTTCGGTATCTAGTTCTGTCGGGATCTTGTCAAACGACTCTCCCAAGAACTTATACCGATTGAGTTGATGAACAACCCTCCCACTACGACGAGGCACTACATGTGTCTGTGTACTAGCAGTAACAGGCTGTGCAGAATCTGAACCCTGTGTGTCAGCACCATGTTCTTGATTTGCACTTGTCCCGATAATGCTCCCACTACGTCGAGGTAATGGAATATTAATGACTTGTGGTTTCTCTTCCATTCTACTGGTATTTTCTCTTAGTTCTTTCAGAACAATTTTGCTATTGGACCTGTGATCCAAAATATAATCCTCTTCCAAGAATCGGGCATTAGTGGTAACAATGACCTTCTGATCCTTAGGATTATAAAATAGACCACCATTCATTCTCTTGGGATACCCCATAAAGAAACAGACTTTCGTCCCCGGTTCCAACTTACTCACGTTCCCTTTTAGCACATGTGCTGGACACCTCTAAATACGAATGTGTTTCAGACAAGGCTTATGCCCGGTCTATAATTCTGTGAAAGTAGAAGGTACTAACTTAGAAGGTACCAAGTTCAGAATGTAAGCTGCTGTTTCTAAAGCGAGTCCCCAAAACGAATCGGGTAAACTTGAATAACTCATCATGGATCTTACCATTTTCATAAGAGTTTTATTCCTTCTTTCTGCTGCACCATTCTGCTGCGGAGTTCTAGCTGCAGTCAACTGGGATGCAATCCCCTCTGATGATAGGTAGTCCTTAAACTCACTAAAGAGATATTTCCCACCATGGTCGGATCGTAGTAATTTGATACTTTTACCTAGACTCTTCTCCTCTTCTGCCTTGAATTTTTTAAAATTTTCAAAGCATTCAGACTTACGGTGCATCAGGTAAATACATCCATACCTTGAGTAGTTATCAATGAATTAACTAACGAAATACTCAAAGACACCTCTTACCCGGATTGTCATAAGACCACACACATCAGAATGAACCAGCTCTAACGATTCTTTAGCTCTATAGCCTTTGGCCGAAAAAGGCCTCTTGGTCATCTTATCCTCTAAACAAGATTCACAGACTAGAAGTGCCTCTACTTCCAATGAACTCAAAGGTCCATCTGCTACCAGTCTGTTTATTCTTTTTAGATTAATATGACCCAAGCGTAAGTGCCAAATAAACATTTGGTTCATTAAAGAAGGAAACTTTCTCTTAAATGATAAGGTAGATGTGTTATTTCATTTCAGTTAGTTACAGTATAGGAGAGATAGGAGATACAACATACAGATTATCTACCAATGTACTAGAACAAATAAAATATTTATTTTTTTTTCACAACGACAGAGTCACCAAAATGAACAGAATATTTTTTCTTTATTAAACTTGAGATTAAAATTAAATTTCTTCTAATTGAAGGTACATAAAGATAATCTTTTTAAAGCGGTATCCTATCTCTACTAAAACTGAGAGTGACATCTCCTACTGCAACTGTTGCCACCCTTGTAATATTGCCGATGTGCAGGTAGATTTTTCCATCATTGCGCTGCCTGGATTCTTGGAACCCCTGCAAAGAATTGTAAACATAATTAGTGGCTCCCATATCTATACACTAGGTACCAATAGATAACACCGCTAAACAAGTTTTAACAACTAGTGAAAAGAAATTACCTTGTTTGTTCTGCTTACTGAAAAAAACCGGATACTGCTTTTTCTAATACCCAAACTGGTTACAGTGATAGAACTTGCCTCTTGGCTTCTTCACACCCGTTTTTGGTCCCTTAACTACTTTTTGGCTTGTGTTTCCCTGTGTCTAAATATTTTTCTTCTTTCCTTTCGGCTTAGAGGAAGAACCTTTCTCAGCCACATTCACAAAACATAGCTTCCTAAGAACACCATCGGCTTCTTGAAGTTCATTAAGAAGTTCTGCTAGTGTGTAGCTGAGCTTATTCATAGAATAGTTCAGGAATAACTGCTTAAAACTTTCAAGTAGTGACTGGAGTATGATATCGACTTGGGTTTTCCCGTCAATTTTAGCTCCAAGGATCTCTAGTTCATTCAGAAGACTGATCACCTTTAGAACATGATCCCTAACTAGTGTACCTTAAGCCATGTTTGCATTCATTAGAGATCTCACAGCCACCTGCCTGGCAGCACTATTTTGATCCCCAAACATATCTTTGAGGTTCATAATTATGTCATAGGCACTGGGCATAGACTGATGCTGATGCTGCAAAATATTTGACATTGAAGCCAAAATATAACAGCGAGCCATCTAATCAACTTTCTGCCACTTCTGATGGGCCTGGATTTCCCTTTCGGTAGCCTCCTCATCATGTACTGATGGACATATCTCAGTCAACACAAACTTGTAATCCTCAACCGTTAAAACAATGTCCAAGTTTCGTTTCTAGTCAACATAGTTTGGTTCCATAAGTTTGTTTTGTTTGAGAATGAAAGCGAGTGGGTTGAAAGACATTTTAATCCTGAGAATCACATAATTAAAATACCGTTAATTATGACGAGTAAAATTTTGAATTCATTTAATTTGGTTTTCTTTACCATTTTAAAATTAATTCACTAGCAGCCTAGTAACCTGAGAATAGCATACCTCGATGGGAGGACGTCTACTATCCTTCATAAGATCAGATAGGTCAATTCCTTTTAATTTTACTATCTAGGTAACTGACCATACCAAGTAAAATTAAATAGCTGATATAACTTTGGTCTAGTATATAATAGCAGTGACTCTGATTGAGAGGATACTATTATATACAGGTATGTGTTAACCATCACCTAATCCCAAATCAATCACTTCGCAATAAACCCTTCAGATGAAAAAGTGATCCACACTAACAATTATCTAGAATTATCCCTAAAGAAGATTTGTATTGGCGATACTGTAATTAATCTATCCGTTGGAGAGGAAAGCCTTACTGCCGACACGCAGGATTTAATTGCATCGCCTATAAACTGGTGATGGAGACCGCGAGATTTATCTGTGAATAAATTTCATCTCCCACTTAGATTTTTAAAATATTTTTGAGGATTATAAAAATCTGTTTAATTAAAATGAATTTATTAATTTCGAAAATCACACAATCTGAAAGAATTAAACATCTTTCTATGTACACAATTACAAAGATTCTGATTTATCAAACCATTTTTTCTTGTTTAAATGCGTAACAAATAAAATTTAATAAATGCACAGTTTTTCCTTTAGATTTTCAGCTAATGTAGTGATTAAACGCATATATTCATTTTATTTTTTGTTTCATATTTTTTAAAAAATAATAATTTATTTCGGTTAAATATTTTTTCATTTAATTAATTCAAAATTCATATTTAATTTTCACGTTTTTTCAAGATATTCGATTAAAAAAATCTTTAAACGTGATATTTTGTAAAAAATAAAATATCTAAAGTTTTTTCATTTAATTAAAAAAAACTTAATTTTATTTTTTACTACAAAATATTTTAATTAAAACTGAATTTTTGAATTAATTAAATTAACAGGATAAATAAAACTAATATTTATCATTCACACAGTTAATAAAATAAATAAATTAAATGCAAGATATAATAAATATATCCCGATTTTATGATCTATCTGAAACTCTAAAGAGTTTTAATCTCCTGTTTTGTAGATAAGGTGCAATGGTTCAATCTGTATCAGTTTCCTGTATCCTGATTGCATCAGAATTTCTTTGATATGTAGTGATATACATATACAATATTCTTTCATCAATGTATATCAACTATATCGAACTAAAACAGTCCCGAGCCACCAGCACCACTGCCGATCATCTTACACGCACCGCATCACCACACCTTGTACGCTATTGCCGTGTTTGAAAATAGAAGAAACAGTGTTGGAAAACCATTTCTTTCTATGTTCAGAAAACCGCTACTGTGGATTTGCGACGCGTCTCCCACCGCTTGCTGTTTGGAAGAAAACTGTTGCACTGATTTTTGAATTTGCACCACTGCTATGCTTAAAAAAAACTACTGTGTTTGGTGCTTTTCACTTTTATTGCCCTTGGAAACAGCAACCAAATTCTTTTGTGTTGGAAAACAGTGCGCCTGCTAGCTTTTTGGAAATTGGTGGTTGTGTTGTGCATAGCGCCAAAATAGTTTGTTGCGTTTGGCTGAAAATCGCTACTGTGCGCTGCCCCTGTTGGCTTTTTGATTCAAGCTTCTGTTCAAGGTCCGCAGCCTTAGGCTGCATTTGGTGCTGCAGTGTTTAACGCTTTGCACCGAAAGAGTGTTCTTCGTTCTTCTTTAATTTTTTTTATTATTTTATTTTGATTACATAAAATAAAAAAAAACTAGAAAACAAAAAATAATAATTTTATAATTGATCCTATGCCTCCGTAGAGTTCACAATCAATCTACCACGATCAACCTTTGTGGTTAAAAAAAATAATCATCATTCATTCAAATCATGAAAAAAATAAATGATAATCATAAAATCGAGATTAAACGCTTACAAAATAAAGTTAGCAATAGTTCTAAAACTACCCAGCCCTGATAACCGGAAAAAAATGGCTCTTATACTAATTGTTAAAGGCAAAACTGTTGGAGGCAATACTGTCAAGATCAATGTTTTTGTAAACGATTTTCGGTAAAAAATTAACTGGACGGACAAACATCAAAACAGGCTCCAGATAAGACTTTTGATGTTGAACGATCAAAATAAAACCCGTGCAACCAAAGTTAATTTAGAAAGATACCTTTTGTCGATTGATTCTTCAACTACGATTTAATTCAGAGTTGACACTCCTGTCAGATCTTCTACTGTATTCCCTTACGCGAACCTCGAATGTAGTATGGGTTACAGACTATCGAGAACTCGTACTGGTAGAACCCAGATATCTTTAATCTTGAGAGACAAAATATGATATCATCTATAAAATTGGTTCAGCCTACTCGCATATATATAGGATTACAGCAGGGACCTGGGAAGTAATTATGAGTAAAACTTTCAGTGGAACACAGACACCTACCAGTGGTTTTTGCAATTATAGAAAGACGGCAGCGATTTTTGCAATTTCCATAAAACACTGAATTACAGTTCACACAACTAAAGAACTATAATTTCACTCTGACCCATAATTTCAAGACCTTTTTGCATTGAGCTCTTGTTCTTAAATGCTTACCATTTTTTCACACATTTAGATTTTCGATACTCGCCAATTAAATTTAGTTACTGATAATTTAATTTAATCGGCATATTTATATTCCTTAAACCATTTCACTTAACTTATTTGACTGCCGGATAATAAAATTCACCTGGAAGGTTTGGCCCAGTCAAAACTTATAAACTTCCTTAAGGGGGTATCGTCAATCCCAATTTCTCGGGACGTGAATTCCGTTAATAATTAATATTTTTCATATAAATAAAATCGCTATCCAACTCATCGGGAATATAGACCTATATAAGATAGCACCCTGTAATGAATCAAAACAACGAATATTAAATATATACAAATTAATAATTATTTCAAAATTAAGAGGATAAGCACTATTCCTAATAACCATGGGGTGTGAATTAATTTATATAGTCAGTATAAAAGTAATTACCCCAAATGTCCCGTTCAATACACACAACGTGTACTAGTACAGAGAATCGGAACAATAGACGACGCTATTATCTGTTCCCCATAACCAAGATAGACCTACTAAAACTTTGTGTTACAGTCGTACCGATGATATGTTCATTTCCATCTAAACTATTAATATAAAACTTATATTTTACAAGAACCTAAAATCTGATACTCTGTGAATTAATCGTACTCTATACACCAGATTAAATACTATATAAAATATCGAACATCTATGCATAACAAAGAAATGATATGCACATGTTGCTCATAAAGATTCTCATAAAATAGAAAATTAATTTTATTAAAATAAAAGTAAATGCTACAAACATAGTTTTCAGTATACCAACCCTAATAATCTCCCATTTATACTCAAAACCATGCTGCTATACATCTGATTCCCATGCCCTCTACATGACTGTCAAAAGTTTTAGCCAGTAAGCTCTTTGTAAAAGATCTGCAAGGTTGTCTCCTGATGCAAGCTCTATGTCGGACTAAAAATCTGAGTCTGTGTACCCCAAAAATACTAGATTGTCTATCTGATAAATCAACATACAATCCTTAGTCCTTTTCAGGTACTTGATTATATTCTTTATCGCAGTCCAATGCTCTTGCCCTAGGTTTTACTGATATCTGCTACCCATGCCAACGGCAAAGCAGATGTTGAGTCTAGTGCAAAGCATAACATACATGAGGCTTTTCACTGCCGAAGTATAAGGAACTGCCTCCAACTTCTCTATTTCATCAGGTGTCTTAGGACACTTATCCTTGGATATAGTGATTCCATGCCTAAAAGAGAGAAACCCTTTCTTGGAATCATGCATCCTAAAATGAGCAAGGATATCATCAATATACATTGTTTGTGATAATCTCAACATCCTTTGTTTTTGATCTCGCACAAGCTTGATCCCAAGGATATGACTGGCTTCTCCCAAGTCGTTCATATCAAACTGCCCAGATAACTATACTTTAATCGTAGATAATGCCCCCACATCGTTTTTGATGAGCAAAATATCGTCTACATAAAGTACTAGGAAGATCACCACGCTTCCGTCACGCTTCTTGTACACACAGGTCTCATCCAGAATTTGATCAAAATCATAAGATTTTATTGCTTGATCAAACCGAGTATTCCAAGACCTCGATGCTTGCTTAAGTCCATAAATGGATCTCTTAAGCTTGCACAACATGTGCTCCTGGTCCTTTGTAATGACTCCGTCTAGTTGTATCATACAAATACACTCTTCAAGACTTCCGTTAAAGAAAGCTCTCTTGACGTCCATTTGCCAGATTTCGTAATCGAAATGTGCAGTAATGGATAAGAGAATTCAAATAGACTTAAGCATGGCTACCAACGAAAAGGTTTTCTCATAATCGATCCCTTCTTTCTGAGTGAACCCTTTCGCAACAAGTCTAGCTTTGAAGGTTTCAACCTTGCCGTCTGCTCCACTCTTCTTCTTGTAGATCCACTCGCATCTAATGGATTTTATCCCTTCGGGTAGTTTTTCTAGTTCCCAGACCTGATTGGAATACATAGATTCTATCTCTGAATTCATATCCCTTTACCAAAGATCTGCATCTTTGTCTTGTGGTGATTCATTGTAGTTACAGGGCTCGGTATCCAGTTCTACTGAGATCTTGTCATATGACTCTCCTAAGAACATATACCGATCAGGTTGATGAATAATCTTCCCACTACGATGAGGCACTTCCTGTGTCTGTGTACTAGCAGTAACAGGCTGTGCAGAATCTGAACCCTATGCATCAGCATCATGTTTTTGATTTACACCTATCCCGATAATCCACCCACTATGACGAGATAATGGAATATCAGTGACTTGTGGTTCCTCTTCCGTTCCATTGGTATTTTCTCTAAGTTCTTGTAGAACAATATTACTTTTGGACCTGTGATCCATAATATAATCCTCTTTTAAGAATCGGGCATTGGTGCTAACAATGACCTTCTGATCCTAAGGATTATAAAATAGACCCCCCTTCGTTCCCTTAGGATACCCCACAAAGAAACAGACTTCCGTCCTCTGTTCCAACTTACCCGTGTTCTCTTTCAGCACATGTGTTGGACATTTCTAAAAACGAATATGTTTCAGACTAGGCTTACGCCTGATCTACAATTCTGTGGGAGTAGAAGGTACTGACTTAGAAGGTACCAAGCTCAGAATGTAAGCTGTTGTTTCTAAAGAGAGTTCCCAAAACGAATCGGGTAAACTTGAATAACTCATCATGGATCTTACTATCTCCATAAGAGTCATATTCCTTCTTTCTACTATACCATTCTGCTGCGAAGTGCCAGGTGCAGTCAACTGGGATATAATTCCCTCTGATGATAAGTACTCCTTAAACTCTCGAAAGAGGTATTCCCCACCACAGTCGGATCGTAGTGATTTGATACTTTTACCTAGAGGATTTTCTGTCTTCGTCTTGAATTATTTGAATTTCTCAAAACATTCACACTTACGGTGCATCAAGTAAATGTATCCATACCTTGAGTAGTCATCAATGAAACTAACGAAGTACTCAAAGCCACCTCTAGCCCAGATTGTCATAGGACCACACACATCAAAATGAACCAGCTCCAACGGTTTTTTAGGTCTATAGCCTTTGGCCGAAAGGGGCCTTTTGGTCATCTTACCCTTTAAACAAGATTCACAGACTGAAAGTTCCTCCACTTCCAATGAAATCAAAGGTCCATCTGCTACCTGTCTGTTTATCATTTGTAGATTAATATGACCCAAGTGTAAGTGCCAAAGAAATGTTTGATTCATTAAAGAAGAAAACTTTCTCTTATATGGTAAAATAGATGTGTTATTCATTTCATTTAGTTGCAGTGTAGGAGAGATTGGAATAATAATATAAAGATTATCTACCAATATACCAGAACAGATAACCCGTTTATTATCCTTAATAACCACAGAGTTATTAAAATAAACTAAATATTCGTCTTTAGCCAATACAGAAATGGAAACTAAGTTCCTTCTAATGGCAGGTACATAAAGACAATCTCTCAATATTAAAACCCAATCTCTACCAAAACCGAGAGTGACATCTCCTACTGCAACTACTGTTACCTTTGTATTATTGTCCATATGCAGGTAAATCTCCCCATCATTAAGTTATCAGGTTTTTTGGAACCCCTGCAATGAATTGTAAACATTATTAGTGGCCCTCGTATCTACACACTAGGTACCGGTAGATAACACCGCTAAACGTGTTTCCACAACCAGTGAATAGAAATTACTCTACTTGTTCTGCCTTCTGAGAAATACTGGACGTAGCTTTTTTCAGTGCCTGGTCTGGTTGAAGTGAAAATATCTGACTTTCGACTTTTTCACACCAGTCCGTAACTCACTAACTACCCTAGAAAATCGTGTCTCCCTGTTTTTGAAACTTTTTCTTCTTCATGCCTTTCGTCACAGAGGAATAACCTTTTTCAGAAACAAACACATTTCCATTTGTAGTTAAAGCTATATCCATGTTACATTTTCAGTCAACAAAATTCAGTCCCGTTACTTTGGTTTCTTTGAGTATTAAAGCGAGTGGGTTGAAATTTATTTTAATTCTAAGAATCACATAATTAAAATACCGTTAATTATGATGAGAAAAATTTTGAATTCATTTTAATTTGGTTCCCTCTACTATTTTAAAATTAATTCGCCAGCAGCCTGGTAACTTGAGAATAGCATGCCACGATGGGTGGACATTTACTATTCATCATAAGACCATACATGCCAATTCCTTTTAATTTTACTATTTAGGCAACTGACCATGCCAAGTAAAATTAAATAGCTGACACAGCTTCAGTCTAGTATATAATACCAGTGACTCAGATGGAGAGGATACTATTATATACAGCTATGTGTTAACCATCACCTAATCCCAAATCAATCACTTCGCAATGAACTCTTCATATGGAGAAGTGATCCACACTAACAATTATCCAGAATTATCCCTAAAGGAGATTTGTACTAGCGATACCGCAATTAATTTGTCCAATGGGGAGAAAGGCCTTATTGTTAATACGCAGGGTTCAATTTATTTGTGTTTACCCCCTCCCCCCCTTTATTTTTTATTATCCAAAAAAAATGTGGAGAGAAAAAATTGCAAAACAACAAAACAAAAAACTATTTGCAGGTAAAACTGCCAGTTGCCGCCGCCTTCGTTCTTTCATACCTGTTCTTGTTTTTTTATTTCTAATAAACTAGAAAAAAAACTTTAAGAACATAAAATTTTTTTACATTGAAACCTTTGTCCCGTAGGCTCACATTCGATCTAAAAGAAATTAATCTATCACGGTCAACCCCCGTGAATAAAAAATAATAATCATCATTTATTCAAACCATTCAATCAAATATGAAAAAAAATAATGATCATAAAATCGGAATTTAGAAGCCTGCAAAACAAAGTTAGCAACAGTTCTAAAACTACCCGGCCCCAATAACTGTAAACAAAAAATAAAACGGCTCTGATACCAATTGGTCGAGGCAATATTGCCAAGATCATTGTTTTTGTAAACGATTTTCGATAAAAAATTAACTGGATGGGCAAACGCCGAAACGGGCTCCCGATAAAACTTTTGACGTTGAACGATCAAAATAAAACCGGTGCAACCAAAGTTAATTTAGAAGAATACCTTTTATCGATCGATTCTTCAACTATGATTTGATTCCGAGTTGAAGCTCCTATCAGATCTTCTAATGTATTTCTTTACGCGATCCTCAAACGTAGTGTGAGCTACAAACTATCGAGAACTCGTACCGGCAGAACACAGATATCTTTAGTCTTGAGAGACAAAATATGATATCATCTATAAAATTGATCCTGCTTACCCACATATATATAGGGTTACAGCAAAGACCTGGAGAGTAATTATGAGTAAGACTTCCAGTGGAACACAAACACCTACCAGCGGTTTTTGCAATTATGGAAAGACGGCAGCGGTTTCTGCAATTTCTACAAAATACTAAATTACAGTTCATACCACTAAAGAACTATAATTGCACTTAGACCCATAATCTCAAGACCTTCTTACATTGAGCTCCTATTATTAAATGCTTACCATTTCTCCCCAACGTTAAGATTTTCGATACCCGCCAATTAAATTTAATTACTGACAATTTAATTTAATCGGCATCTTTATATTCCATAAGTCCTTCCGCTTAACTTATTTGACCGTCGGATAATAAAATCCACCTGTAGGGTTTGGCCCAGTCAAAACTTATAAGCTTCCTTAAAGGGGTATCGTCAATCTCAATTTTTTGGGACATGAATTCCGTAAATAATTAATATTTGCCATATAAATTATACTGCTATCCAACTTACCAGGAATATAGACCCACATAAGATCGCACCTTCTAATGAATCAAAACAACGAATATTAAATATATGCAAATCAATAATTATTTCAGGATTAAGAGGATAAGCACTATTCATAATAATCTTGGGGTGTGAATTAATTTATATAGTCAGTATAAAATTAATTACTCCAAATGTCCTGTTCAATATACACAAAGTGTATTAGTACAGAGAGTCGGAACAATAAACGATACTATTATCTGTTCTCCATAACCAAGACGGACTTACTAAAACTGTGTGCTATAGTCGTACCGATGGTATGTCTATTTCTATCTAAACTATGATCATAAAACTTATATTCTGCAAGAATCTAAAATTTGATCTTCTGTTTGTAAGCTGTATTCTACACACCAGATTAAATACTATATAGAATATCGGACATCTATGTATAACAAAGAAATAATATGCATACATTGCACATAAAGATTCTCATAAAATGAAAAATTTATTTTATTAAAATAAAATAAAATTTTAAAAATATAATTTTCTGTATACCAACCTTAACATCCCAGAACAAGATAGATAGAAAACTCTACCTCACGACTTGGTGGTAACTCAAATAGATAATCTAGAAAGACAACTAGATAGTCGCTAACCACAGGGGAAACTCCTCCCGAGCCCTAACAGCCTCATCCATCATGAAAGCAGAGAAGAGGAAACTCGATTTCACACAACACCGGTCACGAACACTAAACCCTCATTCCGTTCACTCACGAAACAAAAGCAATTATCCTTAGGTGTACAAATCGATACCGCACAATAGGTAGTCAGTCAATCCATCCCTTGAATGACATCAAACGTTGTCATGTCGAGAATGCTGAAATCAAACTTTAAGCAACAGTCGGTGACCTCTAACTCACAAGATCTACAGACTCGTCTCAACACCACGTTCCCACTGACTAGGGTCTCTACACACAGTATGCTACCCAATGAGTCTATCTTCAAACCCAAGGCAGATGCAAAAGTAGATGAGATAAAAGAATATGATACTTCTGTGTCAATAAGAACACTGGCCTTTGATCTATACACCAAGAGAGTATCTCTAATAACTGAGGTAGTTGTTGTAGCATTAGGCATAATCGGTGCCTTGGAGAAATTGGGATCTGTAAGGACGTACACTCTGCCTTACGTTCCCCTTTTCTGCCCACCATGGCTCTGCGCTGTAGATTATCGTACTGCTTGAACTGAGACACCACTTTTCGTACCCCTGAAGGTTTGAACTGCTAGCTGCTACTGCCGATATGCGTGTCGTCCTTGTGCAGACTGAACAATTGGTGCACCTGTCATGCTCTGTACACTCCCTCATTGAGAAAATCTTCGACGAAAGTGTCCCGACTGGGCACACCCAAAACAAAATGGTGGCTCTCCCCTCAGATTAAATAGGTACTAAACTCTGGAATTGCCTCTTCTGCGAACAATCCGACGCTCGATGCCCTAGCTGCCTACACCGATAACAGATAAGCTCCCTCCGCATCAACCTTTCTGATGAAGCCACCGAGGGTGCTGGTGCAAGAAACTGCTACTGATATGATCCCACAGGATGAGAATTAGGACCGGCTGACCTTTGTCGCTTATTCTTGTGCCCCTCAGACTATGCACGTCCTTCACTCTGCTAGGTTGTGCTCTCTCTTGCATTGCGTGTTTTATTCAAGGTATTTTTCACGGTGATGGTTGACTCCACTAAATCTGTAAATATGCGCATCCTCAATGCCGCCACTCGATCTCTGATAGCAGGTTTCAAACCCCTCTCAAACCTCTTTGCACGAAACTCATCTGTAGCTATAACTTCCTATACAAAACGGGACAAGCTGGGAAACTCCACCTCGTACTGAACCACAGTCATATCTCCTTGGGTAAGAGAAAGAAATTCCTCCTGCTATCGGTCCCTTGAGGACTCAGGAAGGTATTTCTCCAAAAATACTTTGGCGAAAGCAGCCCACGTTCCGTCAATTGTGGTTCTGGAAAATTTCCACCATTCGTGGGTGTCGCCCCTCAGTTGAAAAGTGGCCAACGCAACCCTCAAGTCATCCTCGACTATCTGTAGTGTATCCAGAATCCTCGTCACGAGCTACATCCATTCTATGGCCACCTTACGATCGGGATCCCTAACAAAGGTAGATGGTTCAAGACGCCGAGACTCCTGTATCATAATAGTCACCCTCGATATGGGTACTCTAGCCCCTCCCCTAGTGGCCTCGGCTAGCTAACGGATGGAACCCACAATCTCACGTAACAACCCTACCCCTTTTACTAGTCCTTGGAGAGCATTAGCATCCCCAACATCAGGGATTGGTACATCCCCTTGGCTTAAACCACAGCCACGACCTCACCCTCTCAGCGTAGACATCACTTCTATACTAAAGCAATATAAAACATAACAACATAAGATTTAACTCATCATGTTATTATAGATATAAGTCACATAATCATGCTAACACTTAGCCATTCAAGATCATGTAAACAAACTCCAAGTACCGAGGAGTACTAACATAAGTGATCAGTCAATTTGGGTGACCCACGCAGATTCTTTGCTAGAAAATACGTTGGCCGAACGCATTTCTAACTTGGCTTCCATGTTGGTTAATCCATGCACCCTAAGACAAGACAAATCAATCCTAAGGTCCAACCTCCATGCTCAAGTACTGCACAAAATTCTCATGTTATTCAAAACATTAAACACATGCATGTCAAGCACATGTAACCATCCTCACAAAGTGATGCAACTTCTCCCACGACTCTTAGATATTTGAACCTAGAGCTCTAATACCAAGTTGTCATGCCCCAAAACCCAGGTTACATGAATCACCAAAGAAAAATCCATTTTGAGATACCAAGATCCATCAAAACCATACAAGCCAAGACTGGTCCAAGAATATAAACAAAAGCAAGCTTCAAACCTTTGAAAAAAATGCACTACCGACGGTTTATTTTATGTAAAAGAATATCCCAAAAGCATAAGGTCACGGTCCCTAAGAGCCAAGCTTTACAACAAACAAACAAAATTTTCAAAAAATTACCCAAATCGCTCGATCGGTCAAAAGACCGCTCAAGCGGTCCCTACAAGCTCACTGGTCTTCACTCAAACCAAAAAAATAGGATGTTTTTCCATGACTGCTCAATACACCGCTCGAACAGTCAGTCGAGCGATTTGGCTCTGGACCCTTTTTGAAAACACTACCCTTGAAAGCTCAACACTTAAACTTTTTCTCACATTTTTGAAAGGTTTCAAGGCACAATCATGCTAACCAAAACATGCTAAAACAAGTTTCAAAATCCTCCCTCGAGGTGCAAGAGTTGATTTAAGGCATAAAACCAACTGAAAACGATTACCAAATGTTGAAACCAACAAAAAGAAAATTGTAATACATAACTACGAAAAACAACAACCAACCCACAATTCTTCTCATGAGTCATACAACATACATGCATTGAATCTAAACGCCTCGCGGCTTATAAAATATGGTTTCAAGCTCGAATCATTAACTCTTTCACATGATCCAACAACAAAGCGGTGATAATCACCGACCAACAAAGCTACACAAATAACAAAAGAGTTTTGTCTTTGCCTCCATCGGGGCTCACCGAGATCAACCCACATGATCAAATTCACCTGAAGAGTTTTTAAATCCCACAACGTGAGCCAAAACCCAATAGGAATAGACCATAATGAAGTAAAAGCAGGATATGCAATCACATAGTATAGATACGACTCGACTTCACAAGCCTCAAAACGTTTTCCATCCTTAAAACCACACATTTTCATATAATCCAAATAATATCCAACAGTTTAAGAAAGCATAAACAAAACATTATTTTCAACTTAGTTCACACAACTGACAACGATTCCTATGCACCGACTTTGTCGCACCGGAAACAAAGGTAGCAACTATAGACTCTCGCCCATTATCCTAGGTCTGGGGCATCCAATGACCCGCTAGGTAATGACAAGTTCTATACGGAGCTATAACAACAAACGCCTTCCACGGGGGCAAACACTTCATTTACGAGGATTAACCCGAAGGAGCGAAGAACCTACTTGCGTAAAGTTTTTAGACTTTCACCGAGGAGCAATGTCGGCGTAAGTACACACACATTGTTGCGACACATCTATGGAATCATTAAAAACACATAGCTCAACTACGAAAACGTTTGTAAATACACATTGCCAGATACAAAACGTCCAACGGCATTCCGCCACATCATCCATTAAACCATGGAGCCGCCACATCATCCATTAAACCATGGAGACAAACCAACATTTTCAAAATGTTTTCACTATTTCAACCGAATAGTTTAAAAACCATGGCTTAACCCCAAGGGTTAGCCCCAAACCTCCAAAACTAGCTTTTCATAACTTTAACATAAATCTCTCCGATTTTCAAAACTCGTCTTTTTGAAAACCACGGACACATACACGTCCACCAATTTTGTAGAAAACCATAAAAAAAACATAAAACATGATTTTTGTCCGACTAAGCATGGTTTAAACACAAAGTTCAACATTTATAGCATTTTAAAATAGTAAAAATGTATATAATTACATGTAGCACCATTTTAAAGCAAGATAGTCTAGAATCCTACCTCGGAGAGTTAAAAACTCAAAACTTTAGACATCCACGAAAAACTAAAGTCGTCGAAACAAGATTTTGTTCGGATGAACGTGAAGCCTACGGTGAGGATATCAACAAACCGTTATCCCTATGCCAAAACCCGAGCCTGAACCAAGCTAAAATCTAGAGAGAAGGTAGAGGATATGGTTTGGATTCTCAAGAGATAGAAAATGAAGCTCGTAGGAGAAGCTTTTGTTCAAAAACCAAGGTGGTGAGTTGTCTTATACATAGTCTCCACAGACAGACCGGTCGAGCGGTCTGTCAACTGATCAAGCGATCTGTCGACCGATCAAGCGGTCCTGCCCAGAAAAACACAACTATTGCTGCAACACCCGACAAGATCGGGATTAAACTCACATGCATAACTAAGCCAACATATGCATAAAACATATAGAAACGAACTTTTCTACAATGATTAAAATGATAACCAACACCTTACATATATGAGATATAAAACACAAAAGGTAACCAACACCTTTTCTCTAATAAAGGTGACCGTTTCTTTTTTAACACAACCCCTGAAAATAGCCAATTCATAACCCAAAAGGTAATTTAAACATATTTAAAAAAAACCCGTTCTAAAATAATTTTTCAATAAAAAGCCACATAGCGGAGTCCACTTGAGCGGTGGGACACCTGAGAGTCACAGCCTAAAAATTGTGAGATTTGCTAAGTTTTGGAAAAATAATCACTTTTTCTCCTCCTTTAAACATGATTTTAAATAGGCAAATCTAAGATGTAAAATATGTATTTGAGAGTAAAATAACCATCTTTCAACTATGAACCCGAAATCAAACTTTAATATCTAAATACATCATTAAAAAGGTTAAAGCCTTCAATCCAACAAACAAACGAATGTCTTCACATGCATACATAACATGAATATACGACCTTAAAACCTTACAATTCGGGTGTTCCAACCCCAAGTTACAATAATCTGAATATCCCAAAAGAAGACGAGAATTACATCTTTACAATTTTATTTTTCAAAAAAAAAAATACTATCTAAGAATATGTAATCCTATCAATCACTCAAAAAGGGTCCAACGATCGTCATCTCAGTCCAAAACCTTCTTTTCGTTGTCACCTGAAATGTTGTTAAACAACATGAGTGGAAACTCGTAGGAAAATAACTAACAATGAACATATGCATGACATATGAAAATGATTATGCGGGATACACACATAAGTTTAATAAAAAAAAACCGCATCGTTTGTCCCAAGTCAAATTTCCATTACATAACCAAGTTTTGTATAAAAGAATTATTGTTCAATGCTCCATAGTTTCGGTGAAATTAACCATTTTACCCAATCATCTTATCATTCTCAATCAACTCAACACATCTTCACATCCCATCATTTTATCCATTCATCCAATTAAGGTTTTACCAACCCAATTTATTCATCAATTCATTCAAGTACCAAAGTCGGACAGCGCCTATAGACTTAGGCATATTTATTGCCACCGGCCCACGCGAGGTCTGAGGGATAAGTACCTATTCTATAGTCCGATATGGAGAGCACATATTTTCAGTTTTCCTCAAAAATATCGAGGGTGGGCCGCCTAAGAGCACGCTTTTACGGGGATTAACCTGAAAAAAGGGCCTACCTTACATTGTGCAAGTTTCCAATCTTTCACCATGGAGCAACACGTGTCCAAACTTAATCATTCGATTTCATCACACGGTACTTTAATTATTCAATTTTTCTATTTCGTTAACCACCAAAACAAGTCCAACCGCCAACCCGGTTCCTCTCGCCCAACCTATATCACTATATACATTTCTCAAATTTTCATCAAAAACCTTAAATTTTCATACCCGACACTACAGGTGCCACACAACTCATGAGATATAAATACAATAGGTTACCACCACCCTTAGTTTAACCAATAATCACATTAATTTTAATATATGGGCCTCTTAACCCCAAAACCTCCAATTTTTATGGTTTGGACTCAATTTTAAACCCTATATCATCATTTCTCAATCCAACCATGTTTAACAACGTAAAGATAGAATCATGTTAAATCCTCCATAGATCTAAGATTTAACATTCATTAACTTCAAACCCAAACCTAGGGCTTCGAAAATACCATTTTCATGCTTTTATGTTCATAAATTCAAAGATACAATACATATTATATAGATATTCAAGGATAGTCATAGATCCTACATTTAGAATGTTAGATCCACAAGAAAAAGGCCCAAACAAGCTCCAACCACGAGAGTCTCCAACCAAAAGGTGAGAAATGAAGCCTCCAAAGTCTAGCTCAAACTTCCAACGGGCAAATAACCAAGGTGGACCCAAGAGATCTTCTCAAGAAAAGCCAAGAAAGCTCTAACAACCCTCCAAACACAAACCCTAGCTCTCACTTTCATCTTAGAGAGGGAGAGAAATGAAAAGAATGGAAGGAAAGAGCTAAAACGCAATTTTTAAAGCTTGCTTGCCGACAGTCTGCTCGAGCGGTAGACTCGAGCGGACCCTCTACCGCTCGAGCGAACCCTTCCGTCCAAAATCTCTCAGCCACTTGTCCACTCGAGCAGTCTACCCTCCGCTCGAGTGGTCAAAACTGTGTGAAAACCCCAACCAAAGCTAAAACTAAACCAAACATAAGCCAAACACTTCACAACGACCTTCTCGTACATTACTTCACACTTAACTATCGTTAGCAAACATATACAAGCTCAAGTTTTAATTTTTATGCAAGATTTACACATCTAACCGTTTCCACAGAACCTAACACACTCGTTTTCATTAATATAAGAAAATAACAAGGGACCGGGTCCTTACACCATTATTTTTCATTATTTGTCTATTCCAAAAGGACCCTACAAATTTATTTTTTGGTTTTATATTATTTTAAGTTAAAAAGTTAAAAAAATTAGGATACATGTGACTTTTAAGCTTCTAAAGAAACCTATATATGTTCAATTTGAATTTCTTAAAATGATCTTTAGCCTTAAACGAGATATTCTCATCCAATCCATCCCGAAATGAGGCCAGACATTTTCAGTGTTGAACATTTGGCTTTTTTCTTGCTTTGAACGGCGACAACCACAACTAACGACACTCCCTCTAACGGCGAAAGCTGCGATCGGCGACAATCGTAATCGGCAAAATATCAACCTTACGAGAAAAACCAACAATTTTTACAAAAGATCAAAACTACTAAATTAAAAATAGAAAAATTTAAAGATTAATCCTTTTTTTAAACCTCATGAAAGATTTAGTTCCTATAACTTTTATTTTAAGATATTTAGTCCTATCAAATTTGGAATAATTATATTATGTTTAATTTGTTCCTATTTAAAAGTTAATCTTTCTTGTTTTGGACAAGCGGAGAAATTCAACTGATACATTTATCAAGCCATCAGAACTGTTGGGAATGCAAAATGATACATTTTTATTTAACTAATGTCTCAATTTTATGAACAGATAAATGTTAGAATTTGAACATCAATCCTTGAATGTGAACGGAAGCAAAAATCATTGCACACACTAAAGAAAAATCACGTAAGAATTTATGCGATTCGACACAATCTGCCTATGTCTACGGGTGCGAGAGACAATATACTATAACAGTAGAATGTACAATTTCGAGATTAAAAACACTAAAAAACCCAACACCCACAACCTGAGCCCTAAAACAAACCTCATTTCCCTGCTCAAGGGTTACTCTCGTGTCCCCGGTATTTTTTTTATCTCTCCCTACATCTATACCCCATTTGATTTACTCCCCACACCAATAACTAGAGATATAAGGTCCTATTTATAGTAAAACCTTAAACTTAGCCCTATATGATTATAAAACTCTGCATGTATTAGACTCCTTGTGGATTCATGACTCTAGCCCAACACAAATACATGTAAATAAAAATACTAATTAGATGAGTTCACAAAATACAAGACATACACCCAATAATCTCCACTTTGGTTTGAATTCTGCAAACCACCTTTAAGATAACCAGTGTCGATGTCGATTTTGCATCATCATTAATCCGCCGCACTCAAACCAGCATGAACGCACCTTTACATTGAGATGCTCGATACCTATTCGTCGAGGTGTAGTGGTTGCTAATCATTTGTTGAGTCAGGAAATCATTGTCTAACTTGACTCCACCTGCAACTAAAATTTCAGCTGCATCCATTGATGATTAGTCTTCTGCTATTAATTGAATCAGATTGCTGTCGATCACCAGATCACCCATGATCAAATCTAATCGCTCTTGATCAAACCGAATTTGAGCCGAATCTGTCAAATCTCATTTAACCATTCAGAATTTAAAAATTCTAACTATACTAATAAATTCACAGCACTAAAAAACCTTAGAATACATTTCTGTCTAAAATTTTTCTATTATATATACGATTTGATAGAACGAAAAAAAATCAAATCATTAATTTCATGATGCTCCTACCACACTGGATCACTTCCCTTGAATTAGATTCCAAATTCCTTATTCCCTAATGGTGTGATTACTGATTACCAATCTTGGTTCACAATAACAGTGCTACCGCCTCACATTGGTAATCCCTCTTCACACTGGTAACCCCTTAGGTTTCACAGCAACAGCGCTGTCACCTCCATCATTTTTTTTTCTTTTTGTGCAAAAAAAAATATTTTTGATTTATACGAATTGAAATAAAAAATAATACCTGTGTTCCGATCTCCCACCATGGCTTTGAATCTTCAACCGTCGGCTCTGATACTACTTGTTGGGATTTGAACACCAATTTTCGAACGCGAACGGAAACAAAAATCATTGCACACACCAAAGAAAAATCACACCAGGATTTATACGGTTCGGGACAACCTGCCAACGTCAATGGATGCGAGAAATAATCTACTATAATCATAGAATGTACAATCCCGAGATCAAAAACACCCTAAAATCCGACACCCACAACCCAAGCTCTAAAACAAATTTTGTTTTCCCGCTCAAGGGTTACTCTCGTACTCTCGGTATTTTTTTATCTCTCCCTACATCTATACTCCATTTGATTTACTCTCTACACCAATAACTAGAGTTATAAGGTCTTATTTATAGAAAAAAACCCTAAACCCCAGCCCCATATAATTATAAAACCCTACATGTATAGACTCATTATGAATTTATAACTCCAGCCCAGCTCAAATACATGTGAATAAAAATACTAATTGTATGAATTCACAGAATACAAGACATATACCCAACAATAAATGTATCACTTATTGCATTGAGACTAAAATTATAAAAAAAAATTACTACAGGACTAAATCTCTATTATCACTTGATAATATGACTTATACTAAAATTACTCATAAAAATAAAACTATGTCACCAACAACTAAAAAAAATAATAAATTTTTATATACAACAATTTTTACAACAACCGGTCTTATACACTTCGAACTACCGAAAAGGCTTGTATAAATTAATCGAGTTGTTGAACAGGCATGCACTAGGATATGATTGTTTGTGAGGAATTTATTTAATTTAATAGTTAGAAGTATAAAGTTGGAAATTGATATGAGAAAAGTAAAAAAGCCTAAAAGCAAAGTGACCAGAAGTTGGAGGTTAAAAAACGAGACTTTTTAACTTTTTAAACTTTAAGCTAAAAGCTAAAAAGTCAATTTTAAGCCGATAGCCAAACGAGCACTTATTATTGTTTTCAAACAGTTATGTAAAATGTTTTCCAAAAACTATTTTGATTTTTGAAAACGAAAACACTCACTCTCCTTGTTAAACTACTTTGAAAACAAAAACACTCTACTTGTTTTTTTAAAAAATATTGTACTATGCTTTTTTATTTAAATTATAAGGTTAAGATTGGTTTGACAAGAAAGTTACCAAATGTATCTAGATTTAATTGATAGTTAAATCAATTTTCATAAAAAAGAGTTTTACTTCTAAAATATAAAAATTTACTTTTTCATCATTCTTATAATTTTTATTAAAAGACTTATGGGAAGATGAAAGACATTTTATGGCTCAAGATCATTGGAGGCTTAAGGGGAGAGAGCGGAGACAACTTTAAAACATGAGAGATATAAAGGAGAGGAGTTCTAAGTTGGAGAGATTAGCAGATGACCGATGAACAAAAACATTTGGAAGAATACATTTGGAAGAGGAGAATATGCTCCCTTGTATTCGATGACAAGGGAGATCAAATGTAACGCCTCGATTTAGAAATTGTATAATCCGACTAAACTTTGGAAATCAACTCGACATATTTGCCATTCTTAATTAACACAACACATTTACCATTCTCAATTTTCTAATTAAGGTTTTACCAACCCAATTCGTTCCAACGCATGCATACACACACCTCATTGACATTTCTCACATTCCACTAACTCATAGTTAATAAACATAGGCACCGACGCCAGACGAGCGTATAGACCCACGTAGCATTATAATCAACCCGGCCACACAAGCCCCATGAAGTAACTAGACGTTCTATATCTCGACACGACAAAGGTCCTTTCCTGGTTCACTAGCCGGCGGGCAGAGAACCCAATCTGCACAGTTTTTCGGTCTCTTACCGTAGAGGAACTTGTGCCCAACATTAAATGATCCCAAATTGGTCATTTTTTATATTTCAAATCACAATACACACGCGTGAGTCCAACCCCAAAAGTTTCTTTCGCCCAACCCAACACAACTAACTCATTCATATTATAAAACACACACGCGAGTCCAACCTAAAATGGTTCCTCTCGCCAAACCCAACTCATTACATGTTTCCATTATTTACATTTTCAATATTGTAGGGTTCAAACTTTGGATTAATCGTCTACATAGTTTAGAACCCACCAATTCATCGATTTTACACTACAAAACTCACATTTTTCACTTGATATGAACATATGTCATATAAATTCATAGAATAGATATACAATGGGTTATCTTAACCCCCAATTTAACCAACAAACCTATCAATTTCATCATACCAGTTATTTAAACCCAAAAGCCCCAATTTTTAAGGTTTAGACCCAAACCGCAAACCTTAATTCCTCATTTCTCAATCTACCCACATGAAACAAAAATGTAAAGATTCCTACATGTTAAATCTTCCACAAATGTAAGATTTAACCCGCATTATCACCAAACTCAGACCTAGAGCTTTGAAAACACCATTTTCATGCTTTTATATTCATAGATTAGAAAATACGACACATATCACCAAGATATTCAAGGAAAGTCTTAGATCCTACCTTTGGGATGCTAGATCCACCAGAAAAAGCCTCAAACGAGCTCTAACCACGATAATCTCCAACCACACGGTGAGAGCAAAGCCTCCAACGCCTAAATCGAGCCTCTAACGATAAGCAATCGAGGTGGAAGTGTGAGATCTCACCAAGGGAAGCTCCAAACAACACCCAAACTCAAACCATAACTCTCACTTTTGCTCTATAGAGAGAGAGACATGGAAAGAATTAGAAGAAAAAGGATCCCACGTGACTTTTAAAAGTCTGCTTCGCGACAGTCCACTCGAGTGAACCCCCACCACTCGAGTGGTCCCCTTCTCCAGGACCTCTCGACCACCTATCTGCTCGAGCAATCTCCTCACCGCTCAAGCGATCAGGGCTGGGAGGCAAATTGAACACAAGCTACCAGAACTGAGGCAAATCGCAAACCAAACACCTCACTGTGATGCTCCCATGTAATACCCCACACTTAACCCTCGTTAGCAAACATATATAAACTCAAAAGTTTACTTCTCATGCAACATATACGCGTATAACCGTTCCTACAGAACCTAGCATATCGTCTTTCATAATTACAAGAAAACAACAAGGGACCCGGTCTCTACAATCTCCCCCACTTGGGAAATTTCATCCTTGAGATTACACACGCATCAAGAACTAAACAATTCGGGGTAGTTTTTACGAACTTTCGATTACCATTCCCATGTGGCTTCTTCAATGCCATGGTGAAGCCATAAAACCTTCACATACTGAATGGTTTTCCCTCACAAGTCCTGCTCTTTGGCATCAAGGATTCTCATAGGTCTTTCCTTGCAGGTGACGTCATCTTCTATCCTTAACTCCGTCCAATCCAAAACATGGGAAGGGTCTGGTTCATACTTACGCGACATTGACACCTGGAAAACATTATGCAGAGAGGGTAACTATGGTGGCAAGGCTAGGCGATAGGCCATCTCTCCAATCCTATCAAGGATCTCGAACGAGCGAATAAAAAGCGACAATAATGTCCCACTCTTATAGAATCTCATCAAACCTTTCGTGGCGAGATCTTCAAGAACATGTGGTCTTCCACCTCAAACGATAACGGTCTCCTTCACTTATCTGCATAATTCTTCTGGCGATTTTGGGTGGTCACTAAATGCTTACGAATTGCAATAATCTTTTATATGGTTTCACACACGAGCTCGGGCCTTAACACCGCTGTTTCACTAACGTCGGTCCAGCAAAAGGGTGACCTGCAAGTTCTACCACACAATGCCTCATAAGGCGCCATCTCAATGCTCGACTGGTAAATGGTCCTTCTATGACCCAAGAAAATCAAGGACACACGCTCGTAACATGTCCTCAAGTATCTGAATGGTGCGTTCTGACTGACCATTTATCTGAGGGTGAAAAGCAGTACTAAGAAGGAGGCTCGTCCCCATAGCTGACTACAAACTTTTCCAAAAACGTGACATGAAGCAAGGATCTCGGTCAGAAACAATGGAAACTAGCACCCTGTGAAGCCTAATAATCTCGTGCACATAAAGCTTCTGAAGCTTATCAACTGAATCCGTCATGTGAATAGGTAGGAAGTGTTCCAATTTAGTCAATCTATCCACCACAACCCATAAGGCATCATGCCCCTTCGGCGACCTCAGAAGGCCAGAAACGAAGTCCATAGTAATGTTCTCCCATTTCCATTTTGACACTGGCAAGGCCTGTGACTGACCTACTGGCCTCTAATGCCATGCCTTCACTTGCTGACAAGTGAGACATATCGAAACCAAAAGTGCAACGTCTTTCTTCATACCCTTCCAGCAAAATTGCCTACGTATGTCATGATACATTTTAGTGCCACCCGGATGCACCGCTAGGCGTGAATGATAAAACTCACGAAGCAAGTCTTAGTGACACGCTTCCGACACAAAAATCCTTCCTGCAAATCTCAGGCTCTGATCAGAGTAGATAGCCCACTCTTTGGCATCCTTGCCACTCATGACTCGCTCTCGAAACATCAAACTCTCAGCATCTGACCGTTATGCCTCTACAACGTGATAAATAACTGTAGGTTGAGAAATCGCCGCAAACAGGGTGACACACCCATTAGACTTTCCCAAATGAAGATCATACTCTCCGATGTCCCCAAGCATATTCCACTCTCTAATGGCCTTACGAGCCAACATGCTCAAAGACTTCCGACTAAGGGTGTTGGCCACCACATTTGCCTTGCCTAGATGATATTGTAGATTAAAATCATAGTCTCCCAAGAACTCCATCCATCTTCTCTGGCGCAGGTTTTGATCCTTCTGCGAAAATAAGTACTTTAAACTCTTATGGTCTGAGAATACTTCGAAGCGTTCCCCATATAGGTAGTGTCTCTGGGTCTTAAGAGCAAAAACCACTGCTGCAAGCTCCAAATCATGCGTAGGGTAGTTCTTCTCATGAACTTTCAACTGTCTCGATCTATAGGCCACCACCTTACCCAGTTGAATGAACACGTAACCCAACCCCTCGCGCGATGCATTGCAATAAACGGCATAACCAAGTCCTCTCTCTAGTATAATCAGAATGGGTGCACTTGTCAATAGCGTCTTCAATGTTTGGAAAGTGAGCTCATAACTATCATTCCACACAAACTTTGATTCCTTTTCGTGTAAGGCATGTCATTGGCGCTGCAAGCCTAGAGAAATCTTTCACAAATCGACGGTAATAACCTGCCAATCCCAAGAAGCTACGAATCTCAAACACATTCTTCGGCCTTTCCCACTCCATCACAGCATTAATCTTAGAGGGATCCACTGCCACTCCATCTCTCGAAACTACAAGCCCCAAAAACTTCACCTTCGGCAACCAAAATTCACATTTATCATACTTGGCGTACAGTCGTTGGTCTCACAGCAACTGTAAGGCAATTCGAAGGTGCTCCTCGTGCTCCTCTACCGATGATGAATAGATCAAAATGTCATCCACAAACACTACCACAAATCGATCTAGGTAAGGGTGAAAGATACGGTTCATAAAATCTATGAACGTCGCTAGTGCGTTAGTCAATCCAAATGGCATGACTAAAAATTCGAAATGCTTATAACGAGTACGAAAAGTCATCTTTGGAATGTCTTCCTCCTTGACCTGTAACTGGTGGTAACCCGATCTTAAGTCGATCTTAGAGAAACAACACGAACCTCTCAACTGATCAAACGGATCGTCAATACGAGGCATAGGATACTTGTTTTTGATGGTCACATGGTTCAACTTATAATAATCTATACAAAGGTGCAACGACCCATCCTTCTTCTTTGCAAATAATGCCAAGGCTCCCCAAGGAGACACACTAAGGTGGATGAACCCCTTATCCAACAACTCCTGGAGTTGCACTTTCAACCCTGTCAGCTCCGTTGGTGTAAAACGATATGAATGCATAGAAATGGGGGCTGTCCCCGGAATGAGGTCTATGGAAAACTCAACTTCCCACAGTGATAGAAGCTCAAATAAATCCCTAGGAAACATGTCTGGAAACTCACAGACGATAAGAGGAAGTTCTCCCCAAATGGAACCAATCTCACTCACCGATAAGGTAGAGAAAAGGAGGCTAAGGTCGTCATGGCTCCGCGATCTAAAAGATCTAGGTGCTAAACCGTTGTCCTGATCACCCACAAAATAAAAGGAATCTCCCTTCGGTGTGCAAACAAACACTCATTGTTGATCACAATAAATGAAGGCATGAAAGGTGGTTAACCAATCTATTCCTAGGATGATATCGAATGAGGACATATCGAGCACGATAAAATCAAACACCAAACGGTGATTAGCAATCTCAACCTCACAAGCTCTACAGACACGTCTCAACATGGTAGTCTCACTCATCGGCGTCTCTACGCATAAGGCACTACCCAACACGCCAACCTCTAACCTCAATGTAGATGCGAATGCGAATGAGATAAAAGAATGTGATGCCCCGACATCAACAAGACCACTGGCCCAAGAATTGTACACTAAGGGGATTCCTTTTATAATTGGAGGACTGGCTGTGGTTTCTAGCATGGCAGGTGCCACAAGCGTATTGGGCTCCACAAGAGCATACACTCGCCCCTGGTTCCCTTGATTCTGTCCCTTGCGTCCCTAGCTCCTGGCTGCCTTATTGACTGAGCTGAGGTAGCGCCTCCTACTGTCCTCACTGAATGTACCCCTGAATGCTGCTGTAGCAAGCCATATTCTTCTCGTCCTTGCGATGTTTGTACCCGATGTGGCCCAGTAGCACCCTAAGCACTCCCTCCCTGAGGGCAATCTCGTTGGATGTGACCCACCCGACCACACTAAAAACATGAAGGCAGGGTCCTCCCCTGAGCCTAATTTTGTGGCGGCTATCCTCTCTATTGACAATCCTTCACACGATGTCCCAGTTGTCTGCACGCATAACACACTAACTCTCTACGTTCAGAACATTCGGATGAACCCATAGACGGTGCTGGTGTCGACCGCGGCTGAAACTGAGATCCCATGGGATAAGAACTCGATCCCCCTAATTTTTTCCTTTTCATTTGGTGCCCTTCAGACTGAGCATTGGAAGCCCCTTGATGTAACTTGCTCTCCCTAATCCTACGGCTCTCTGACATTGCATTCTCTACTCGGATAATGACTTCCACAACCTCGGGGTAAACTTAGAAACCCAACGTTGTAATCCTGTCTTTGATCAAAGGTCGAAGACCCCTTTCAAATCTCCTGGTACGCAACTCCTCCATCGACACCATCTCGGGTGCAAATCACTATAGATTCACAAACTTAGCCTCATACTGGACCACAATAAGATTCCCTTGAACAAGTGAAAGGAACTCCTCCTGATACGCATCCTGTGAAGAACCCAAAAAATACTTTTCTAGAAAGACCCTAGTAAAAATAGTCCATGTGCAATCTATGGTGGTCTTAGCAAACTTCCACCATTCCCTTACATCTTCCCGAAGTTGGAACACTGCCAACCCAACGTGCAACTCATCCTCCCTAATCTCTAGGGTGTCTAAGATCATTGTGGTTACTTCCAACCATTCAGTAGCAACTTTAGAGTCTGGCTCCCCAGAGAAAGTTGGAGGATCCAACCACAGGAATTCTTTCATCGCTACAGCGGCCCTCGGCTTAAGAGCCCTCACTCCAGCCCTAGTCGACTCGGCCATCGCTCTCATTATCTCAAGCATCTCTTGAACAACATCAATGCCACCCACCTGTTCTTGTGGGGTATGAACGTCCCCTTCTTCTAGAACCTGGGCATACGCACGACCTCGGTTACGGCCTTGACCCCTACCATTTCTCTGCAACATCACTCTACGAATAAGAAGGAACAAGGGGAAATATCAAAACGAGACTTATAATACCTCATCTCTCGCAGATAACATCGTCCTTCAACACGATATCACATAACAAGAATCGTAGCATCAACACACTTTATGCAATACACAATGAGGGAGACTAATCAGAATGACACGTCAATCCGGCTAACTCATTTGAATTTCTAGTTGAAACGAATATCGGCCAAACGCCCATCTAACTCAAACCCAAAACCAGTCGACCGGTAGCCCAAGGACCTGACACATCTCCTCGAACCCGGGTGACTCCTGGCATAGGTATCAGGCCCTCATCCTGATCACCCACAAAATAAAAGCAGTCACCCTCAGGCGTATAGATCGACACTCTCCGTCGCTCACAATCTATAAAGGCATGATAGGTAGTCAGCCAGTCCATCCCTAGGATGACATCAAACGTGATCATGTCTAGAATGATAAAATCAAACTCTAAACAACAACCGGCGACCTCTAGCACACAGGATCTACAAACAAGGCTCAACGTCACACTCCCACAAACTGGGGTCTCCACATACAAGGTGCTACCTAACCACTCCATTTCCAACCCCAAAGCAGATACAAATATAGATGATATAAATGAATGTGATGCTCCTGTGTCGATGAGAACACTGGCCCATGATCTAAAGACTAGAAGATTACCTCTGATCATGGCTGGTGTAACAGCAGCATCAGACACCACTGGTGCTTTGGAAGCACTGCGATCAGCAAGAACATAAGCCCTGGCCTGCAGTGGTCTGGTCTGTCCACCATAACTCTGAGTCGATGGCGGCCTCACCGACTGTGCTAAAGTACCTTCTTCTGCGAACCTAGACGTCTGAGCCCTAGGCTATTGCAGAGCCTATCGCTTCTGTACAGATGAAGGAACAGACGCTCCTGTTGCACTCTGAACATTCCCCTCTTTGGGACAGAGTCTGCGGATATGCCCTGGCTGACCACACCCAAAATAGATAGGTGGGTCTCTCGCCTGTGACTGGACGGGCGCTGAACTCTGAGCCTAGCCCTTCTGCGGGCACTCAACTGAACAATGTCCCAGCTGTCCACAGCGATAACAGATCAACCCTCTCTGCTCTGGCCTTCCTGTCGAGGCCACTGAAAGTGTAGACGCAGACGACTGTGGCTAAGACGATCCTACAAAATAGGAACTAGGTCCAGACGACCTCTGGCGCTTGTTCCTGTGCCCTTAGAACTATGCATCTCCACTGCCCTGCTGGTTCCCGCTCTCTCTAATCCTGCAGCTATCTGCCAATGAGTTCTCGACTCGGATAGCAGCTTCCACCAGCTTTATATACACCTCCACATCCAGAGCTGCAACCATATCCTTAATAGCAGGTCGTAGTCCCCTCTCAAACCTCCGAGTGCGCAACTCCTCTGTAGATACCATCTCAGGTGCGATCCGTGACAGATTCGCGAACTTGGCCTCATACTGGACCACAGAAAAATTCTCCCGAACAAGGGAGAGGAACTCCTCATGGTAAGTATCCCTCGAAGATCTCGGGAAGTACTTTTCCAAGATGACTCTCGTGAAAGCAGTCCACGTCTCATCCACAGTGGTCTTGGCGAACTTCCACCACTCTCTAGCATCTTTCCGTAGTTGGAATGCTGCCAACTTTATACGCAAAGCATCCTCCTCGATATCCAGAGTATCAAAGATAGAGGTGATCACTTCTAACCACTCGGTAGCCACCTTAGGGTCTTGCTCCCCAAAAAAGGTCGGAGGACCCAACTGCCAAAACTCCCGCATGGCCACAGAAGCCCTTGGCTCAGGAACCCGCACACTAGCCCTGGTAGCTTCAGCCATCGCTCGCATAGTAACCAACATCTCATGGACGACATCAGTGCTGCCAACATCAGTACCACCCACTTGTTCCTGTGGGGTAGGAATGTTCCCTTCCTCCAGAACTTGAACATAAGCACGTCCTCGACCACGGCCCCGGCCACGACCCTATCCCCGCACTCCCCTCATGGACATAATTCTATAGAAAATAATATAACATGATAAGCTTTCCTACAACATACTACTACGTAACATAAACACATAATCATGCTATCACATAGCCACATAAGATTATGCAAACACATTTCACATACCGAGGAGAACTAACAAGAGGGACTCGTTAATATGGATAACGTATTTAGATTCCTTGCTAGAATACACGCCGGCCAAACACGCTTCTAACTTGGCTTCTAAACATGTCAAACCAAATGCCAGAAGGCAAGACTCACCAATCCTGAGATTCAACCTCCATACCCACATACACACAATTATCATGCTCAGAAAGCTATTAACATGTTATACACCAACGTTTAAACACTTGCAAGCAAGCATACACAATCAACCTCACCAGGTGATAAACCCCTTTTTTCTATGGCTCTTAGGTATTCGAATCCAGAGCTCTGATACTCAGTTGTCACGCCCCAAAACCCGACGTCACGTGAAAATCCACAAAACATCCATTTTATATGAAAATATAAGTTTTCATACATTGAAATCGGCCTGTTGAAACCAATAGAATACCCAACAAAGTGTATCTCTCACAAATAAAAGATAATAGGTCAACATGCATACAATATATCGCCTTATGGCGTACAAAACCTGCCTTCAGGAACAAGCATACCAAAAAGAAGAAAAACTATAAAAGTCTTCTGCCACCACGGGTACTACCAAGCTACTCCTCATCAACATCATCACCTGAAAATAGTTTTACAGAAAATTCTCACCCGCGAGCCGAAGGCCAATAGAAACATATAATAAGCTGTAAAGCATGAATATGCAATCATATGGTGCGAGCGAACTCAACCACAAACGGAAAACGATTTTCCACAAATCCAAAGTTTTCCCATCTGACTACACAAGTCTCCTAAAATAGTTTTATTTCATAAAATCCATGTTTTCATCCTTCAAACCAGGTATTGCAAACAATACAAATAAACCAATCACAATTAAGGAAAAATAGTAATCAAAACATTGTTCCCTCGTGAAATGTACCATTGCGGAAAAAGAAGAGTATGATCCTATGTACTGACCCAATCACAAGGGGATAGAGGTGACAACTATAGACCCTTGTTCAGTAACTAATCCCCATACATCATGGGACCGGTTAGATACACATAAGTTCTATATGGAGCACCACGACGAACCACTCAATTTACGGGTACGACCCCGAGGGAGCTGAGCACCCATCCGCCTCAATTTACGGGAACTAACCAGAAGGACCTGAGTACCTACTCTGCGCACGTTTTTGGACTTACACCGAGGGCAACTCATGCCAAATACACGTTATCCTGGTACATCTAGATAATTTTCTAAAAATATTTCTCAAACCAGTACAATATACATGTACATAGATTCATCCATCACCAGGAGATCAAAACAAAATATTTTCAAAATGTTTTGCCCAAATGTAGTTATACAACGCATGTATAAGAAAGAGATCCAATCCATGAAACCATGGAGATCAAACCAAAACATGTAAAAACATACACATTTTATGAAAATGTTTTAGAAACTGAGACTCAACCCCAAGGGTTAGCTCCAAACCTCCAATAAACACGTTTTTCTCAAACGTTTTTGTAAAAACTCCTTTTTCAAACCATCCCATTGAAAATCAACCTCCACAACACGAGATCTCAAAGATCCATCGCTTTAAAAACCAACCGAGGGAAGTGAGGGAAGCCAAAACCCAACTATCGAACCACCAAAACTTCACCAACAACTCACACAGGGTCCCAGTCGACTGGCCCAAGCCCCCAGTCGACTGAAAACATGGTGGAAACCAAAAGAAGGCCCAACAGAAAGAAATCAGTCGACTAGGCACCAAAACAGAAGGATTTCAGTCGACTGACCCACTAGTCCAGTCGACTGATGGCCTAAGAACAAGATCCAGTCGATTGATCTGCCTAGAAATTAGTTTTTAAGCTACGGTTTTGTGATTTCAAACCTCAAATCAAGCCTCCAAACTCCTGTTTTTGATATCCACAAGCATACCCTACCTTAGGACTATCACAAAACCTCAAAAGAAACATCCAACACCCGATTTCATCCAACCGAAATGCTGAAAAAGAGTTTTAAAATCAAAAATCCTAACTTTGAAACAAAGATGATTTCCAAGCGTTTAACACGGTGAAAACACATAAGATTACATATACAACCCTTATACAGCAGTAGAATCTGAGATCCTACCTCGTTGGGTCAAAAACTCAATGCCTCGATCTACGTGCAAATCTGTAAATTCGAGTTTCGTCGAAATCAAAATCCGTTCGGATGGATGCGTAGACCACGATGCCAATATCAAGGATCCACTGTTGGATCGTTGAAAACCTAGCCTTGGTCCCCCGAGAAGTTAGAGAGAAGGCAGAGAGAATATGGAGGAAGCTTAGGAGTTAAGTTTTGAAAATATTTTTTGAAAATATTTAACTCCAGATATTTATAAACCTCCAAAATATCTTTTTTTTTTAAATTTTTAAAATTCGCACAGGAACTCTCTACAATCCCGGGAAGCAACCCCTCATACTCAGATTAACCAAAACAGGTATCGAAATATATATATGCATATTAAAGCAAAAACGCTAAAACGTGACTAAAAACACGGAACATGCATATAAATAAAAAAGAAGCAGCACAGGGTCTCACAAATATTGAAGAGAACAAAATATATAGAAATTAAAGTTTTGAAGATTGAACAACTCAGTATCTATATTATCTTGTTGTATGTAATTATGCATATTTATACTGTATATAATAACAAAACATTGTTAACTCTTTGAGCTCGAAACTACTAATTTTATTTTTTAGAATTTTTGTTTTTATAAAATACAAAATTATACATGCCAACTACTTATTGATTCCTTCATTGACCATAAATTCTAAACCAAAAATAGTAAGTTTATTTAAATTTTTTATTTATTACATCGATTATTGATTCTCTACTGAATATAGTATTATTCAAAATTTTAATACATAAAATTTTTGGATATTACAAAAAATAATACGCATATTAACTTTCTCTAATCAAGTTTGGTCCACAATATTTAAAATCTTAAAATTATATGAGTATTGTCTTTAATTTGGAGAAAACAAAAAATTTTTTGGTAGCATATAGTTAGTCAAAGTATTAATATAAAGTACAATAAATTATATTTAATTAAAATTAGAATTAGGTGGTTGATGAATTAATTAGCGTGAATTGATTTATTATTGTAAAAATATATAATTTGCGCTATCATATATATATATATATATATACATAGGTACATAAACACATTAATCACTAAATGACATTAAAAAATTTAGTTCATCTGAATTTCAGAAGGAATTTCATCATATTCAAGTTCTACGATCATTGCTTATATTATGTATTGACAATTCGTGCAATAAATTTTTTCATTAGTTTCTTTGTTAAAAATTTTGCAAGTTTGAAACAGATTTCCAATAGCATATTTTTAAGTAAAGATTTTATATATTGTTTTACAAAACCTATTTTACTTCACAATTATTAATTATGTATAAATAATATATAAATATTTAGTATTATACATACGCCAAGTTTTTTTTCGGGTGCTATGCACGCGACAATTACACTAATATACCTAAAAGGAGACTTGGCTTGGAAGAGTTGTTCTCTCATAAGCAGTTTTGAGAGATGAGCTCTTGACATTTTTAACCTTTGCCACTTTGGTACGGGTCAATAACCCTCCTTCGTGGTTAAGATTCTCAATGCAGTTATTCCATGTCAGAAACAGTAATGCTAATTTCCCATAAATTAAATAAATAATTTCATTTATAATTTAAATCAACGGCGTGTAAATAGGTCACATTTCAAAGAAGGCTCTGTTTGTTTTAACGTAAAATATATTTTGATAAAATATTTTATTTATTTTTTAGTATTTGATAAAAATAATGTAAAATATTTTAAAAGTAAAATATCTTATAAAAAAAATTAATTTGCGTATAAAAGATGAAGCTTATTTTTCGTGCCGACAATAGAAGGTGGTGGTGACGACAGTGACGATAGCAATAGAGGCGGCAATGATTGCGATGGTGGTACTAGGTGGTGGCAACAATGGAAAAGGTGGCAGTGGAGGTGGTAGTTGTGGTGAAGTAGGAGGAGGAGAAGGCGACGACAGTAACAACGGTGCTGATAGAAGAGGAGTAGTAGGATGTGGCGACGACATTCAAGGAGGTGGTGGTTGTAAGGACCCAGCTTTTAAGTCTTCGGATTAAGAATATTAAATCAACTGAAACTAGATTTTCATATTATGGTTAGATCAAGTGTCAGAGTCCCGAAGGATTAAGCTTAGAATTGGATCCCAAAATTAAAAACTCTAAACCATAAAGATGCATTTTAACCCAAAAGAACAATCGAATTACCCAAAAATCAATAAGAACAAAAACGTTAGAATCCCATAAGGAAAAGAAAAATTATAGTTTGGTCCAAAATAATAACAAAATTTTAAAAATGACCCAATATGAAGACATGCATAGATAACGAGGCTCTAAATCCAAGGACTAGGAAAATTAAGTGCCAACTCAATAATTAAGAAGAAAATATACGCAAAAACTTAATATTTCATAATTTTCAATAATTGCACGTTTAACCCCAAACTTTAGAATAATTACACTTTTGGCCCAAAACACCCAACAATGGATAAATCCATGCCGAGCTTCGCACTTCTTGTGAAAACACAATAATATTCTCATATTATTACTCTAGAAGTCATTAACAATTTTAGTTCTGACAAATTACACCCAAGTCCCTCTATCCTCCAAAATCTCAAATAGTACCTAAAATATTTCTCACCAAAATCTCTTCGACGAACGTTAACGCTAGATTAGTAACTAATAACCAATGGAAGTTATGTTCCCAAATAAGAATGATCAACCAAGAAGATGAAGCCTCGAGCTGAACCCTAAAGGTGAAATCCTAAAATTCAAAGTAAATGCTTTAAGAACCTAAAGAGTATTTAAATCCCTAATACCAACTTGTAGAAACAAAAAATCATAAACAATCATAAAATAACAAGTGAGCCCAAAAAGATTGAGAAATTACAAAAAACACACAAATTGGACCACAATGTAATTTCTATACAATCTTTCAATCAAAACAAGAATGGAACCCTAAAATTCAAAATTTAAGTCTCGAAACCTAGAGAACACGTGAACTAAAAAAAAAATTCAAAACCTTAAAACTACATAAAATCATAGAATCACAATTCTACAAATTGGCTCAAGAAAGTCATGGATCATAGAATGATAACAAATAAAGCCTAAATAGTAATTCAAGCCTAAATGTAAAAAATAAGCTCAATTCCAACAAAAGGTCCAAATAAAACTTTCAAAGCCTAAATCTTTTAATTAAGCCCAATACATTAGACCCATAAATATTAAATTAAGCCAAATAAGAATTTAAACCAAGCACAACAAGATTAAAACATTTGGCCCAAATTTTGACCTAATTACTTAATTAATTAAATTTTGGATTAAAATAATTCAAAATAATAAAAAAAAAAAGCAAAATAACAAAAATACTCTTGCATGGCCGGTTGTAGGGAATGTTTACCAAGTGTCACAATTTTGTCTTTATATACAAAGAATCTCACGATGAAGAATTTTAAATAAGATTAAATAATTTTGTCAAATCAAATCAAAAATTAAATAATATATGTTAAAATATGAAAAAGTAAGTTAGAAAGGATAGAAATACTATGTTAAATCAAACCAAGTAAAACTCAGTACACTAAAATTCAAATTTAAGTCAAATGGACACATCGTTGTTGTCACGCCCTAAACTCTAGGCCACCCGAAACACCCATAAACAACATTCAACTCGATGTTTCACTCTCAAGATAAGGAACATACATGCATTAAATATAATCGCCAACAAACGTACTACACTTGGTCTCAACACCAAGTACATGGAAAACAATGCATGGTCCAAAAAGGAAACAAAAGAAGACTACAGGTCTTCTGCTCCAACTGGCTCCTCCAGATCAACCTGCGTGATCGTATGCACCTAAAAAATATTTTCAAATCTCCCACCGTGAGCTAAAACTCAGCAGAAACTAGACAAAGAGATGGACATTTCGACTCATACGAGCCTAAAAAAAATAGTTTGATATA
>JAULJZ010043028.1:0-14417 GCA_032270985.1 Heliamphora pulchella
CTCTTTCAAGCCTTCAAAACGATTTTCACAAGTAAGGAAAAACGAGGATAATAACCATGTTGGACTCACAAGAGCCTCGAAAATGGTTTTTATATCGTGATTTACGCAAGTCTTAAAAATAATTCAAAATTTGGTTTTATCCATTCCGTAATGCAATTCACGCAATCCATGTACTTTCTCGGGTTTTACCCGAGGGATTGCAGCCCCGTCAATGCACCTTTTCGGTCTCTCTCCTGAAGCACCTGAGCCCTGCCGAATGTACCTTTACGGACTTTCACCAAGGGACCTCAGCCCCAACCAACATCTTGTTAACTAGGGTTAACATTCACCGAACCACATGTTCATCTATTCCATTCCATACACAGATGCATAACTAAACTAGGGTTTAAATGCATAAAATCACGTATCACATTGCGTTTCACAAACCACGTCACATGCTAAACACGCGACTCACGCTACACTTACAACCCATGCAACATGCACCACATGCATCCGCTCTTCAGAGCCTACATATACATGCCCATAAAACTTCGAGTTTTAAAGCATAAATCACGTTACACGTAACGTTATCAAATCATGCAATTCATCCATATAATTCGTACATAAATAAACGAGAGTTATAAATGCACATAACTAGTTATAAACGCACATAGCTATATATAACCCCACATCATGACGCCATCCGCCATATAACTCGACATCCACTCACATGAACAACCAACAACCCACAAAACCAAGCCTATTCCGAAGGCCAACGCCAAACCCAAACGAACTACGAGATCACAAAACACCACCTTTCCTCCAAAGGTGCCACAGGCCCAAACACACTCCATACCCAACCACGACGCACACAACTGTGCCCAAATAACCCACATCTAGCCAGTCACTCCCGAGGACGGCACCTAAACAAACACCCGAAGCCACGACATGACTTCCGAAGCCACCACACAACCAACCGAACCCCAAAAGGAATCCAACAGTATTTCAGTCGACTAATCGCATATATCAATCGACCGAATACCATTGAAACCCAATTGGAAACCAAGAAACCAACCACCAAACCACAATACGCAGCCCAAAACCTCAGTCAACTAGACCTCAGCCCCCAGTCGGCTGAAAACACACTAGAACGCCCAAAAACCCAAAAAAGAAGCAAGTCAGTCGACTGAACCCCAAGAACTAAGATCGAGCCAACTGATCATCAAGATCCAGTCGACTGACCTCTCTCGGAAACTATTTTTAAGCTATAGTTTTTGCCTCCAAAACCTTGAATCAAAACCTCCAAACTTCCATCTAACACCCTTGGACATACACACACCCAGACCTAACACCAAGACCTCAAAAGAAACACCCAACACCCGATTTTATCCACCAAAATCGACGAAAAACGATTTTAACCCAAAAACTCAAATTTTAAACAAAATAAGATCTCATGCATTATAATCGGTAAAAACACGCACGATTACACGTAGCACCCTTATAAAACATGAGAGTCTAGGAACTTAACTCGGTGAGTTAAAAACTCGACACCTCGAACCACGTGTAAAGTCGAGCTTCGCCGGAATTGAATTTCGTCTGGATGGATGCGTAGGCCACGATGCCAATAATAAGGATCGGATGTTGGATCATCGAAAATCGAGCCCCGAGCCCCGAGAAGTTAGAGAGAAGGCAGAGAGAAAAATGAAGAAACTTAATGGAGAAGTTTTGAAAATATCTTTTAAAAATATCTAACTTCAGATATTTATAGGCTCTCAAAATATATATATTTTTAAATTTTGAAATTCGCACCGCAACACTCAACGGCCCCAGGAATCTGCCCCGCATGCATATCTAACCCCGATCATGCATCTAAAAAGCATTTAAATATGTTAAAACAAAAATACTAAACGCGCGTCAAAAATCGCCGAAAAAAAAACGGGTTAGGGTCTCACAAACATGATAAATCAAAACCCACATTTTATTCATGTTTAGCAATCGGGAATACAATAGAAAACTTGTGTCGGAGATTTGACTAGAAGTCATAAACCACGGTGGATCGTTGACTGAAAATTGTTACAGCAACCGAAATTATTCAACCAGATTTCGAAAGGTATAATCCTAAAACTTACTTTGAAAGTATTACTGAGTTTTATTTTGATTGTTTGATATCAAAAGTTTTATTCTAGAGCCAATTTCGGCGTTTGCCAATCCAGTTAATTTTTGATTAAAATTATATTCTTAATCAATAGATCTTGATAGCTAGCCTCCAACAATTGATATCAGAGTCAACTTTGAATATGAATATGGTTTAATAGAAGGGTTCGGGTAGCTTTAGATCTATGTTAACTTGGTTTTGCATGCGATCTAATTTTGATTTTATGGTTATTATTTATTTTCATATTTAATTGAATGAATGAATGATAATTTATTTTTTTTAACCACGAGGGTTGATCGTGGTAGTTTCTATGTAAAAATTTTATGTTCTTCGTTCTTAATTTGAACGTGAACTCGAAAATGGCATAAGATTCAATGTAACTTTTTGTTCTTTGCCTTTAGCTTTTCTAAGTTTCTTTGTGAGAAAAAAAAAATGAAGAACAGGTTGTGGAACGAAGAACGGTTTGAATGTCTTAAAAAAAAGGCGGAACAGCAAGAATCCCTAATGGCGTGAATTATATTCATGAGTTACCTTAATTCCAATTCAATGATCAGGGCCATCATCCAATCACCCTGAATTATTCATGCTTGGAGCGGTGAACAGTTGGATGCTGAAAGAAAAACCGTGAGGAAGCCCAAGCGGTGCGGCGACGCACAGGCACGACGCATGGTGCGCGTGCGGGGGCTAGGCAGCGCAGCCGGCAGAGTGCCCGCACGGGCTGCAGGTAGCAATGGCAGTGGTGGTTCGCGAGGTCTGCAGACTTGGTGGTTTAGTTTCAGTTAGATTAGGCTTTAGAGTTGTACCTACTGCAGAAGTTTAGAGTTCTATTTTTGATAGGGCTACTTGGTGAACATGATTCTTTGACTCAAAAGAATTAAAGTTCGACTATAAAATTGGAATATATTTTATATTTTTATTTTTATTAATTACGTTGATGTTTTATTCAAATTATTATTTCTATTCTATTTTTAATTAATTCGGTTCAAATCAAAATTAAATTTTGTAACGAAAAAATAAAATAATTTTTTTAATTGAAATTAAGTTTTTTTAAGAAATTTTTTTAGATATTTTATATGTTGCAAAATAATACGTTTAAAATAATTTTAATAAATCGAAAATCTTAAAAAAAACGTTGTAATTAATTTCAGTTTTTGAATTAATTAAAAGGAAGTTTAGTTTTAATAAATTTTTTTTTTCAAAAAATGTGTAATTAGAAAATAAAATAAAATTCTTGCTTTTATTTAAAATTAATTTTTTAAAAATAGTTAGATTTTGGGATATTTTATTTGTTACACATTGAACACGAAAAGATGGTTTAAAAATCGAAATATTTTGCAACGTGTGTTTTTTGAAAATCATAAATGTATTTTAATTAAATATATTTTATAACCATAAAAAATATTTTAAAATTTAAGTGAGTGAGATAATTTATTCATAGATAATTTTTTCGGTTTTCATCACTAGAATGTATGTGATGTAATTAATTTTGTGTGTTAGCATTAGGTATTCCTCTCCATCTGATATAATTAATTACGGGATCACCGGTACGAATCTCCTTTAGAGATAATTCTTAGTAATTGTTAGTGTGAATTACTTCTCCATCTGAAGGGTTAATTGTCAAGCGATTGATTAGGAATTAAGTGATGATTTACACTTAACTGTAAATAATAGTATTTTCTAAATCTGAGTCACTGCTATTATTTATAGTGCCGAAGCTACGTGAGCTATTTAATTTTACTTGACGATGTTTATTGCCTAGATATAAAATTAATAAGAATTGGCTTGTCTGAACAAATGATGAATAGTAGACGTTCTTCCCATCGATGCATACTATTCGCGGTGTACCAGGCTGCTGGCAATTTTTTTTAAATAATAGAGAGAATCAATTTTAAAATAAAATTTAAAATTTTGGTTATCATAATTAATGAGTTTAATTATGTGATTCTCGAAATTAAAATAGTTTTTAATCTACTCGCGGTTATACTCAAAGAAAACAAACTTTCAGGTCCTAATTATGTTGATTGAAAAAGAAATCTGGTTATAGTTTTAACTACCGAAGGTGTTCTTAAGAAACCAAAAAATGTGTTTGTTTCTGAAGAATGTTCTTCCTCTAAGCTAAAAGGCAAGAAGAAGAAAAAGGTTCAGAAATAGGGTGGCCCGATTTTCAAGCTAGTTTGTGGGCCACAGACTGGTGTGAAAAATTCAAAAGGTAGATGTTTTCATTACAACCAGACACGGCACGGAAAAAAATAATGTCAAGTTTATATTGGCAAGCAGAATAAGAAATGTAATTTCTGTTCATTAATTGTGAAAATATATTTAGCAGTGTTATTTATCGGTACCTAGTGTGTAGATACAGAAGTCGCTAATCATGTCTATAATTTTTTGCAGAAATTTCAAGAAATCAGACAATTTAGTGATGATGAGATTTACCTGCATATGGGCAATAATAGAAGGGTGGTAGCAGTTGCAGTGGGAGATGTCACTCTCAATTTTAGTAGAGATCGAATTTTAATATTGAGAGATTGTCTTTATGTACATTCAATTAGAAAGAATTTAATTTCTGTCTCTAGATTGGTTAAAGACAAATATTTGATTTATTTTAATAACTCTGTGGTTATTAAGGATAATAAACGGTTTATCTATTCTGGTACATTGTTGGATGATCTTTATGTTATTACTCTAATCTCTCCTACACTACAACTGAATGAATTGAATAATACATTTAATTCACCATTTAAGAGAAAGGAATCTTCTTTAAGATACCAAACGTATCTTTGGCACTTATACCTAGGTTATATTAATCTGAAATGGATAAATAGACTAGTTAAAGATGAACCTTTGAGTTCATTGGAAGTGGAGACACTTCCAGTCTTTGAGTCTTGGTTGGAGGATAAAATGACCAGGAGACCGTTTTTAGTTAAAGGCTGTAGAAATAAAGAATCGTTAGAATTCATTCACTTTGATTTATGTGGATCTATGACTATCTGGGTTAGAGGAGATTTTGAGTATTTTATCACTGTTATTAACGATTAATCAAGGTATGAATACATTTATTTGATGCACCGTAAGTCTGAATACTTTGAGAAATTCAAAGTATTTAAGGTAGAAACAGAGAAGCATCTGGAAAAATGTATCAAGACACTTTGGTTTGACCGTGGTGGCGAGTACCTCTTTAGAGAGTTTATGAACTATTTTCAGAGGAGGGAATTACATTTCAGTTAACTGCACCGGGCACTCCACAGCAGAATAGTGTAGTGAAAAGAAAGAATATGACTCTTGTGGAGATGGTGAGGTTTATGATAAGTAATTCGGACTTACCTAATTCGTTTGGAGAATTTGCATTAGAGACAGTAGCTTATTTTTTGAACTTGGTACCTTCTAATTTAGTACCTTCTACTTTCACAGAATCGTGGACCGGGCACAAGCCTAGTCTAAGACATATTCGGATATTAGGGTGTCTAGCACATATACTGAAAAGGTACATGGATATGTTGGATCGAAAACAAAAGTCTGTTTCTTTGTTGGATATCCCAAGAGAACGAATGGTGGTTTATTGTATGATCCCAAGGATCAGAAGGTCATTGTCAGTGCTAATACCCGATTCTTAGAAGATAATTATGTAATGAACCACGAGTCCAAGAGTAGATATGTTCTGGAAGAGTTAAGAGAAAATATCAGTAGTACAGTAGAAGTGCCATAGAAAAGTGTCATCGATATCCCATTACCTCGTCGTAGTGGAAAGATTATCAGGACACATGTGGATCCTGAATCAGATCATGATGCTACCATTAATATGTCGGTTTCAAAACCAGAGGAGCATGTGGGTAATGGTGCATAGGGTTCAAAATCAGCACAACGTGTCACTGCTGGTACATAGACGTAGATAGTGCCTCGTCGTAGTGAGAGAGTTATTCGTTAACCCAATCAATACATGTTCATGGGAGAATCATTTGACAGGATTCCAGAAGAACTGGATACTGAATCCTATAACTACAATGAAGCACTCTAAGATAAAGATGTAGAATTATGGCAAAGGGCTATGAATTCATAGATGGAGTTTATATCCTCTAATCAAGTCTGAAAACTTGTAGAACCACCCGAAAGAATAAAACCCCTCAGATGCAAGTAGATCCATAAGAGGAAGAGAGGAGTAGACGATAAGGTGAAAACCTTCAAAACTAGGCTTGTTGCAAAAGGATTTACTTAGAAAGAAGGGATCAATTATGAGGAGACCTTTTCGCCGGTAGTCATGCTTAAATCTATCCGAATTCTCTTATCCATTGTAGCTCATTTCGATTAAAAAATTTGGCAAATTGACGTTAAGAAATCTTTTGTTAATGGAAGTCTTGAAGATTGTATTTATATGGTACAACTGGATAGTTTCATAGTAAAGGATTAGGAGCATATGTTGTGCAAGTTTAAAAGATCCATTTATGAACTTAAGTAGGCATCTAGGTCTTGGAACAATTGGTTTGATCAAGCCATTAAGTTTTATAGTTTTGATCAAAGTTCTGACGAGTCCTACGTGTATAAGAAGTGTGATGGAAGCGTGGTAGTATTTCTAGTACTTTGCGTGGATGATATCTTGCTTATCGAAAACAATGTAGGAGTGTTATTTTCGGTGAATGTATAGTTATCTGGCCAGTTTAATATGAAAGAGTTAGGAGAAGCCAGTCACATCCTCGGGATCAAACTTATGCGAGATTAGAAACAAAAAATTTTAGGCTTATCACAAACTAATTATATCGATACAGTCCTTACTCGTTTTAGCATGTAGGATTTTAAGAAATGGTTTCTCCCTTTCAGGCATAGAAATGCTTTATCCAAAGATCAGTGTCCTAAGACACCTGATGAGATAGAAAAAATGAAGGTGGTCTTTTATACTTCGACAGGAGAAAGTCTCATGTATGTTATGCTTTACACTGGACCTGACATCTGTTTTACCGTTGGTATGGTTAGCAGATATCAGTCTATTCCGGGACAGGAGTATTGGACATTAGTAAAACATATAGTCAAGTACTTGAAATGGACTAGGGATTATATGTTGATTTACCAGGCAGACAATCTAATACCTCTAAGGTATACAGACTCAGATTTTCAGTCAAATAAGGATTCTAAAAAATTTACCTCAGAATATGTGTTTAGCTTGGAAGGTGGAATACATCGGGAGTAAATATCACTTGATATGAGAGATCGTACAGAGAAGTGATGTAGCCATAGCCAAGATTATATCGACATATAACCTTGTAGATCCTGTTACAAAAAACTTACCGGTTAAAACTTTTGACAGTCATGTAGAGGGCATGCGAGTCAGATGTATGGCAACATAATTTTGAGTATAAGTGAAAAATTGTTAGGATTGTATACTAAAAATCATGATTTTTTATTTTAGTATTTAATTTTATTTATTAATAAAGTTAGTTTTTCTATTTTATTAGAATTTTAATGAGCAATGTATATGTTTCATTATTTATTTAATATTGTGCACGAGTATCTTCTATCTATATAGTATTTAATCTGGTGTGTAGAGTTCGATTTACACACAAAATACTAGATTATCGGTTCTTGTAGAATATAAGTTTTAGTTCACAGTTTAGATAGAATTAGATACACCATCAGTACAGCTGCAACACAATAATTACAAGGAACAGTAATTATCTCGATAATTATTCCGACTCATTGTACTAGTACACATTGTGTGTATTGAACATGAACAAATTGGGGTAATTAATTTTATACTGACTTTATAAATTAATTTGCACTCTATGGTTATATGAGTGTTTTATACTTTTAGTCCCGAAATAATTATTATTTGTGTATATTTAATATTCGTTATATTGATTCATTAGAGAGTGCGATCTTGTATGGGTCAATAATCCTGGTGAGTTGGATAGCGATATTTACTATAAAGTGGATATTAGTTATTGACAGAATTCACGTTCCGAAAAATCGAGATTGATGATACCCCCTAAGAAAATTTATAAGTTTTGACCAAGTCAAACCCTGCAGGTGGATTTTATATTCTAACAGTCAAATAAGTTAAGCGGAATGATTTAAAGAATTTTTGAAGAAGCCGATTAAATATAATTGTCAGTAATTTAATTTAATCGGCTTGTATTTATAATCTTAACATCGAGAGAATAAATAAGCATTTACTTAAAGGAGGTCGAATACTACGGCTTAGAGAATAAAGCTAGGAGTACAATTATAATTATTTAGTGGAATGAATTATAATTTATGTTTTTATGAAATTTCATTTGGGTTGAGGCAAAATTTCATAATTACATTGGAAGCCCTTGTTTTATTTACTCTACAGGTTCATGCGGTAGCCTATTTATACGCTGATATAAACCTGACACCATAATTCATAATATTCAGTCAGTAATTAGGTGGCTAGGGTTACCTCGTTATCTGAAAATCCTTAGCCTAATCAAGAAGATTTTAAAAAACACGATAGATCAAATCCCACACTTTATTCGTGTTTAGTATTTAGGAATACAGCAGAAGGCTTGTGTAGGAGATTTGACAAGAAGTCACAAACCGCGGCGGATTATTGACTGAAAATTGTTGTAGTAACCAAAATCATCCAACCAGATTTCGAAAGGTATAATCTTAAAACTAATTTTGGGAGTATTGTTGAGTTTTATTTTGATTGTTCGATATCAAAAATTTTAATCTAGAACCAATTTCGGTATTTGACCGTCCAATTAATTTTTAACTAAAATCATGTTTTTAATCAATGGATTATGGCAGTTGGTCTCCAACAAGTTATTTATGTAAAAGTTAGTCTTTTTGCTTTATGTTCAAATTAGACAATTTTGTCATTGTACATAATTAAAAATAACTATATATATCTGGTAGTAATAATAAATAAGTTATGATCAATTAGGGATATTATTTTTTTTCAAGAGCGGTGGGAATTTTGACCTTTTTAATTTATTTTTTTTTTTGTCAAACAGGCCGTGTTGAGTTTTTTGCGTTTTTAACCAAAAAGTCATAAAGTCTTGGTAGCCAATTAAGGCCATAGTATCACTCTAGATTTTTATGTGCAGCATCTTCAAGAAGTTCGAATAGTTTTGAGGCGTGAACAGTTCTTTGGAACAACCAAGAGGTGTATCTTTATAATCGACCACGTTATATTCCTTGGGTATGTTATTTCTAAAGACAAAGTTTTATTTGATGAAATCAAAGTTGAAGCAGAAAGGGAGTAGCTGTAGACACCCCAATCTAACCAAGTGGTTGTGGCGTTTTAGTGTGATTGTAAAGGAAATATGTCCTTTTTTCTTTTAAAAATTTTATATAAAAGAAAAATAAAATCTTAAATCATAAAATTTAAAACCGTTTACATTTGAAAACAGAGTTGTCATTTGATTTTTAAGAAAAATCAACGAAAATAAAACTGGGCCACTGATTGATTATTTCCTTTAAAAAATAGGTTCAAGGACTAAGGTACAGAATGGAGAAAGTATTAGATAATTCATTCTGCCCAATCGCTAGGTTGGCCTCTATAAATCACCATTAGTTTTTTTTTTTAAATTTCTTAAATACATGCAAATACAGAATTCGAAAGTTAAAGGGAGAATATTCAAAATTAAATAATAAAAATACATACGTTATGTCATACTAGCATGTTTACAAGAAATAAAATCTAAACAAACAAAACAAGGATAACTAGGATATTGGATTATCTAATCATGCTGGAATTAAATCACTAAAACAAATTGAAAATTACAAAATATTAAAAATCATAAAAACATGCTGTTGGAGTTAGACAAAGTTCATAGCTACAAGTAACAAACTTGTGGTTGCAAACATTTCAATGGCTAAGTTTGCTGTCATAATATTGAAGGTTGCGACTGCGACATTCAAATGGCACTTTTTTATTGAATTCTATTTATAGTGAATCGGGTGCAAGCATGTTGCATGTATAGTAATACTTTGATATTTCAAAAATTATTTTTAATAGAAAAGAGACCAACAATACATTTTAAACATAAGTTTAATACGAAATCATGCGATCCACAAAGTATAATGGTAAGCAAAGTCCTCATCTTGGCCTACTCACGCGAGGTAGATAGAGTGGAAAGATAAATGCCAAAATTTGCTATTATACTTGAAGAAAAACAATGTGGGCGTCTCCTTAGTGTACAGAAAGGTACTCGATTGTCGATCTCTCAGTCACTCTGAATGGTTCAGCTCTTTGAGGATGTACTGAAAAGAGTAGAAGGTCGAGGTATGTAGTGTATAAGTGTCACGCCCCCAAACTCAAGGCACGTGAACCACCCAAGAAATCTCACCAAAATCGAATGACCCACAAAAGAACCTTTAATAAAACTAATTTTATCTCCCTTATTCCTAACAAAATTATTTGAATCAAAATAATTTTTGAAAAGAGAGTTAAACCATTGAAAAGAAGACTTTCAGGGTTTCGATTTGAACGTAAAACTCACCCAAAAATGTTTTAAAATGAAGAAGATATATGGATTTCAAAATGAAAACAAAATTTGAATATTTCAAAAATTTTACCACATAAATAGACTGCTCGCTCGATATGATGACCAATCGATCGGTTTATCACTGCTTACAGTTTCTCACACATGCAGATGAGATACCGAGAGGTTGTAAAAATCGTTCGATCGGTCTGAGGTCCGATCGATTGGTTTGGCCCTGGAACAATTTTTTTTATAAGCTATTTTGAAACTCCAACCATGTGACGCCCTGTCTTTCGGGCACGTCGAGACATACATAAATATAATTAAGGAACATATTATAGCCATTCATTCATAGTTACATATGATAAGTACTACATCATTAAGAGTTCTGAACTGTTCAAAAATATATATTGATTACAGTTTCACAAAAGATTCAACAAAAATTACAATGAGCCTGTGAAAACTAAACAAAAAGAACAAAATGGTGCACATTAAATTCTTCAGCTAGTATTATCGGGATCTGTTGGCTCCCACCACTCACCTTGTTCTTCAAATCCTTCTTCTTTAGGGGCGACTTCTTCAACGAGTTCTTCCTTTTTCACCTGCGACATGAATACCATGAGCCAAAATTCAGTAGAAAAACTCTCAAAATCATCTAACCAAACTCATAAAAAAAATTACACAACGCATATAATAAAACACTTAATACAGTTTAAAGTCAAAAAGACAGACAAATATGACAATTATAGAATGGTAAGCATATATAAGAACAAGTGTACAAATTTGTGATGAAATAGATGCGATGCAAGTGCCCAACCCGACATATACCTAGAATTGTAATACGAATTCCACGCCAAAAATTTCAGAGTAGACTTTATGGGAGTTGATCACAAAAGCCATCGTCGCGCCTCGTTGTGAGTAGTTAAACGCTCGCCCAGGCTTCATGCCTCAGCTGTTTTACATAATGGCAACGGCGCGGGGTCCAAGCCCCCTCCTGAGCCACAAAAAATAATATTCCTACATGTAATAAATTGGTTTGTTCCACCTTAAGACTCGTGATGCCTTTACTGGTGTCAACCCAAAGTCTAAGTAACAATCAGGAATTTCAAGAGACACTTCACATTATTTAAAGTACCAAGATGAGGGGTTTAGGACTTCCACTATTGGGTTCTCTCCGAATTACCCTTCAAAACACCATGGCAATGGGGTTTATGTCTGCCATAATCGGGCTCTCTCTGGATTTATCACCTCAGTGGGATTAGATCCGCCTAATTAGGCTCTCTTTAAAATTACCCATGTGTGACCCCGACCCGTTTTATTTTAAGAAATAATTAAGTGTTAATGGGAGTAAGAATTAAAACTTGAGCTTGGTGATGTTTTGAGCTTAGGTATGTATGAAAGGTATGTTAGAGGAAAAATATGAGCTTCTAATGGATGTTTGGACAAAATATGTGAAAAATGTGTGAAGGAAAGTGACATACCTTCACTAATTTGGCCATAAAGTTTCGTACAAAATGAATTTTGGTATGCGGTTTGAACCATTGGAAAGTAGACTTCCGGGGCTTCAGTTTGAGCATAAGAACGGCCATATTTGGAGTTTGGATGAAGGAGATATGCTTGTTTAAAGTCAGACCAAAAGTATAGTTGCAGCAGAGACCGATCGAGCGGTCCTGAGACCGATCGAGCGGTCTGTGATGGGCAGAGGTTATAAATCTCGATTTTTGGGTTATTTTGCTTATTCTCTCTTCTTTCTTCTCTCTCTAATGCTTAGGAGTGATCTAGGATTTTCCCTTTGGAGGTTCTTGGAGGGTTTCTATGCTCGTTGGAGGCCAAGATCTGGCCGTTTCCATGCGCGAGCCACTGTGTGAGAGCGTAAGTGTTCGTTGAAAGCTCCCTCAAGACATACAAATTGAATTTTTGTGGATTGGAGCTCTCTAGGGGTTTATTTTGATGATGGAACGTCTTTGAGGTATGATCTAGACTCTCTCTTGCACTTTGATTTTGATTTGTGTTGATATTTTGCCTTTAGAGAAAACTCTAGCATGCTATGTGGAATAAAACAAAGATTTGAGTATGGATATTTGGAGAAAATTGAGTTGTGTGAATCTTATGTGATATTGAGGATGTATGAAATCTATGGAAAACGAACATAATCGGGAAGTTTGGGTTTGTTATATAGAGTGGTTTGTTGAGGATTGAAACTTTGGATTATCATTTAAAAAAGGTAACATGATAAATTATGAATTAATGTTCGTATTTTAACTAAATTTAAAGATTTGGAGCTATTTGATGAAACATGATTTATGTGACCACCATTTTGAGAAGAATTTGGAGTTTTTCAAGTAATGCGTAACCATGGTTTTAAAAAATTAAAGGTTTTGCTTGGTTTTTGCTTCAAAAACATTCTGGTGGCCCGAGGGAGATTTTTGAAATGAATTTTCTTCCTCTAAAGGTTATTTTGTGTAAAAAAACGGGGTAAAAGGTACAAAAAATCTATTCAGTGTTAAAAATCAAAATTTTTGGCTTGAAAAAGAATCAGGAGCACGACCGATCAATAGACCGCTCGAGCGGTCTATCGGGTGGTCTTTTGGCACTCTCGATTCTTTGGTGCAGGTGAAAGACCGCTCGAGCGGTCTTCTCACCGATCGAGCGGTCTGAGTCATTTTTCAAAGTTTTGATGTTTTTCTTAAATGTTTGGATCTTGGGTACCTTGGCCCTAATTTCCTAAAATACTTGTTTTTAAATTGATTAAACTCTCGGTTAGGCCCCTTTGAAAGATTTTTAAACTTATTGTTTCTTTGGAAAAGAAAAAGAAAAAGAATAAGAATGATAATAATAAACTAAACTCAAGCGAGTTTGGGATATGAAGTTGGGTAGTTGTGGTGCGGCATGGATGGAAAGACTAAATGGATTTTAAATTTATTTGTATATATCTAAGATGGGTGCTTTCTTTTCAAATGAGATGCATACTAATGAATTTAATCTTGTGTTGAAGTATGATAACATTGCTTAATCATTTGAGAATTATGAGAATTTGCATGTTGAAGTAATGAAGTATGATGCATGAGATATGAAAAACATTTTGAAATACTTGAACAGAATTTGTTTTGACGATAAAGTGAAAAATTTGAAATGTGGAATGCGTATAATGAAGGGCTGCGGTCCTGCGGTGAAAGCCCCCGAAGGTTCTTGCATAATGAGGGGCTACGGTCATGTGGTGAAAGCCCGCGAAAGTTTATATATTCAGAGATTAAATGTGAAAACTAAACACTTGATTTCAATGAACCGTATGGATTGATGTGAATTAAGTTGGCCTGGCGGGTCCGCGGTAAAAGATCGAAAACTTGCGCAAGATGGGGACCGCATGCCCACGGGTTAGCCTCCGAAATGTGGTATTGTGTTATGGTGAGTTATAGAGCTATCTATTACCCAATGGATTCGCGTAGCCTATTGGGGGAATAGAGAGGGGTTTCTATAAACTACGCCCGATGTTGGTTCATTGTTATGATATGATTTTGTGATAAATTAGGTAATGAAAATGTGATTTGATTTATGTGAAAAATCGAGTGATGAGAATATATGTGAAAGAAAGGAATATTTGAAAAAAAGTTTAATGATGAATAACGTGGCGTGCGTGAAAATAAATAATAGATTTATGAAACTTGTATTATTATTCCAGTTGTAGCCATCACACCTCACAAATCATGCTTAGCATAGAGTTAGTCTTTATCCTACGAGTTTTGGCTCATGTATGTATACAAAACCATTTCAGGTTTTGAGGATCCGGGATGATACCACGGTAGAGGATGCATGTGGGAAAAAGGCTATGAGGAAGAGTTAATATTTCT
>JAULJZ010043039.1:0-14416 GCA_032270985.1 Heliamphora pulchella
TCGATACCCACCAATTAAATTTAATTACTGACAATTTAATTTAATCGGCATTTTCATATTCCTTAAGCCCTTCCGCTAATCTTATTTGACCACCGGATAATTAAATCCACCTGCAGGGTTTGGCCCGGTCAAAACTTATAAACATCCTTAAGGGAGTATCGTCAATCCCGATCATTCAGGACATGGATTTAGTTAATAATTAATATTTGTCAAATAAATAATACTGCTAGATAACTGAACGGGAATATAAACCCATATAAGATCGCACCCTCTAATGAATCAAAATAACAAATATTAAATATATGTATATCAATAATTATTTCGGGATTAAGAGGATAAGCATTATTCATAATAACCTTTGAGTGTGAATTAATTTATATAGTCAGTAGTCAGTACTAAATTAATTTACCCCAATTGTCCCGTTCAATACACACAAAGTGTACCGGCACAGAGAGTCGAAACAATAGACGATGCTATTATCTGTTCCCCGTAACCAAGACAAGCCTACTAAAACTCTATCCCATAGTCGTACCGGTGGTATATCTATTTCCATCTAAACTGTGAATATAAAACTTATATTCTGCAATAACCTAAAATCTGGTTTTTGTGTGTAAGACGTACGCTACACACCAGATTAAATACTATACAGAATATTGGACATTCATGCATATCAAAGAAATGATACACATAAATTGCTAATAAAGATTCTCATAAAATGAAAAATTAAATACTAAAAACATAGTTTTCAATATATCAACTCTAACATCCTGGATCTAACTCCGCAGAGTTTCGTTGTTGTTCTTACTTTCTTCCTTTCGGCTCAACAGCATGTGATATAACTCTGTGGCCTGTCTAGGATGAAAGCTTCTCTTCTGACATCGGGTGACTGCCTTAGCATTCCATGGCTCATTAAGAGGTTCCATCCTACTGGTAATCTTAGCGACCTCGACTTTCAACTGCGACTTCGTTATGCCCTTTGTTTATGTCTTCTTATCCAGTATCTTCTCATCCCTTCTGACGGGCGAGTTAGTTGTGCACTGGTTGACATCGCGGGTCAGATGTGGATGGGGAAAGAGCTTGTACCATTTATCTTAGCCGAGACATTGTTGGGCCTAGATGCTGTTCATCGTGTTGAGCCCACTACTTTTGCCGGCAGCCCCATGCTTCTTCAGGTAAGCTAAGCACCCTTTACATTGTCTGCCAAAAACACACTGCCCTGATAGTTTCCTCCCCTATGCTATTTCATGAGTCTTCAACCATTAATTCATCCATTCCCCAGTCCACATAACTTCCATCCAATGAGTAGTAGCGGATCGTGAAGTGTGCATTTCCCTATTGGAGTCCCTTTATCAACACCTCTGTGATACCACCTCCCGCTTGCCTCTTCCACGAGTTTTCAACGATTAGTTTGTCCACCACTTGGGCTCTTATCGAGGGTGTCACGCCCCAAACTTCAAGTCACGTGAAACACCCACAACTACCATACATACAACCCAACCCGAGAATACACTCTCAAGATAAACCATACATGCATTGTATATAAATGCAAAATGACTACAATACATAAGGCTCCAATGCCAAAAGTTTACACTGCACGGCCCCAACGCCGAAAAACATGTTACAACATATACATGTAACAAACAGAACAAAAGGGAAGACTACATCTCTTCCACCTCTTCAGCAGCCTCCGGATCAACCTACGTGACCGGTACCTGAAAATATTTTATCCCACACCGTGAGCCAAGACTTGGCAGAAGCTAGACAAGCATGCAATATAACAAAATAGGCTAGGAAATCGAAGTGTAGTTTTTGACTCTCTTTCAAGCCATGAAAATAGTTTTACATGCAAGGGAAAGCGAGGATACAAACCATGTTTTGACTCGCACACAGGAGTCTAGAAAATAGTTGAAAAAGGGTTTTTAGTTCGCTATTCACACGACTCTGAAAATAGTTTGAAAATTGGTCTATCCGTCCCATAATGCAGTCATGCAAGCCATGTAACATGCACGTCTTCTCAGCTTCTCGCCGAGGGACCGTCAGCCCAACATATGCATCTTAACGACCTCAAGCCGAGTGACTCCGGCCTAACATGTGCATCTTAACGGTCTCAAACCGAGCGACTGTCGCCCCAACATGTGCATCTTAACGGTCTTAAACCGAGGGACTGCCGCCCCACCACACACCAAGTTAACTAGGGTTAACATTCATAGAACCACATGTTCTACAATCTTATTCCATACACCTATGCATAACCTAGTTAGGATTTAAATGCATAAAACCACGTACTATCACTACGTTTCACAAACCACGTCACATGGTACACACGCGACTCACACCACACTTGCAACTCATGCAACATGCGCCACATGCATCCGTTTCTCATAACCGCCACACATACATGCCTATAAAACTCTGCGTTTTAAAGCATAAACCACGTTACACATAACGGCAACAAGCCATGTAAATCAAATTACATAAGTCATGCATAAATAAACTAGAATTATAAATGCATAAAGCCATGTATAATAATACATCAAGACATAAACCGCCACATAATCGAAAACTAACTCATGTGCCACATGCACCCGTCATCCACTCACCGGAATGACTAACAACCCACAAACTAAGCCTAGCCCGAAGGCGAACTAAAAAGCCAAAGCCTCACGGTTTCACAACCCATGACCCTTTTCTGAAAGGAACCACGAACCCAAACGCTCAACGCATAGCAAACACCCGCATCTCACCAACTCATCATCCCTGAGGATGGCATTAACACAAACACACGAGGTTACCTCACGAACCCTGAAACCACAACACAACCAACTGAACCCCCAAAGGAATCCACAGGTATTTGAATCGACTAATTCTCATAAATTAATCAATTGAATACCATAGGACGCCAATCAAAAACCAAACCCAACCACCAAACAACACTAACAAACTCCCAAGGCCCTAACACAACCAAACACGAACCCACACATGCCCATGACACCCACACACGTCCAACACAAGCCCACGACACCCCAAGAAACAAGAAACTTGGTCAAAGGGCTCACAAGGATGAAAAATATCTTTTTCCCAAACATTCGGCCAAAAACTGGTGAAAAACGTTTGAGAAATCTTGACATACCTTCACTCTTTTGGTCATAAACTTTTAAACAAAAAGAATTTTAAAGTGAGAGAGGTATCATTGGAAAGAAGACTTCCGGGGCTTCTATTTGAGCACAAGAACAACCTAATTCCGAGTCCGAATGAGAAAGATACATCAATTTGAAAAAAGACATTTTATTTGAAAACGCCCAGACCGATCGATCGGTTAAAAGACCGATTGATCCGTCTCACACGAGTCTCGATTTTTCATAAAACAGTTCAGTTTTTCAGCCCCAAAACATGTATAAGCCCTAAATCAAAGCCTTTAAACACCAAATCTCTTACCCAAGAGCATAGCCTAGCCCAAGACTACCTCAAGGCCTCGAAAGAAATCATCACAACTCGATTCTATCCGCCGAAAACAACTAAAAACCAATTTTAAACCCAAAAACACATTTCTCATACAAAGTCAAATCTACAACAATTTGACTGGTAAAAATACACCCGATTACATGTAGCACCCTTATAAAACATGCATCAAAAGCAATAAAAACATACTCAAACGAAAACACGTAATGCACGTCCGAAAACGCCGAAAAAGAAAATGGGTCAGGGTCTCACAACTCTACCCCCCTTAAAGGAATTTTGCCTCTGAAATTTAACTCAAGGTCAACAGAAAGCAAACCGTTGATCACAATCGACACGGCACACGAGATGGTCAGCCAAATCATTCCGAGGATATAGCCAAACAAGGTTAGGCATCCTAGACAATGACCAACTATCTCAAGACACAGGATCTACAACACACCCCAACCTCACATCATCACCAACCACTGCCTCAACACAACACACCACCCGCAGGAAACCACCACCAACTCTCCCCAAACAATCTCAACTAGCTGACCGAAGCAACCACCATCGCACGCAGCAACTCTATGGCCTCACACGGTCCGCGGGGAGCATTTGCATCCCTAGCATCAGGGATAGGAACATCCCCTTCGCCAACAGTACGGCCACGGCCTCGACCACGGCCTCGCTCTCTCCTCGCAGACATCACGTCTATATGAAAGAAGATAGCACATAAGATGCAACATATAGCATAAACCACATAAGCATGCTAACGCATAAGCACATAGGTTCATGTCAAACCAACCTCACATACCGAGGAGAACCGACAAGAATGACTCGTCAATTTGGATAACCTACTCAGATTCCCTGATAGAAATCACGTCAGCTAAACAAGTTTCTAACTTGGCCCCTAAGTTTTTTAATCCAAACGCCCAAAGGCAGGACTAATCAATCCCACAGTTCAACCCCCATGCTCACATATACACATCTTTCATATAGCTAACATGCTAACACGTTCATACTATCAAGCATCTAAACACATGCAGTCAAGCACAAGCAATCAACATCACACGGGAACGCACCCTCTTCCCACAGCTCATAGGTATTCAAACCCAGAGCTCTAATACCATTCTGTCACGCCCCAAACTCCGGGTCACGTGAAACACCCACAACTACCATACATACAACCTAACCCGAGAATACACTCTCAAGATAAACCATACATGCATTGTATATAAATGCCAAACGGCTACAATACATAAGGCTCCAACGCCAAAAGCTTACACTACACGGCCCCAACGCCGAAAAATATGTTACAACATATACATGTAACACATGCGACTCACACCACACTTGTAACTCATGCAACATGCACCACATGCATCCGTTTCTCATAACCGCCACACATACATGCCTATAAAACTCTGCGTTTTAAAGCATAAACCACGTTACACATAATGGCAACAAGCCATGTAAATCACATTACATAATCCATGCATAAATAAACTAGAATAGCCGTGTATGACAATACATCAAGACATAAACTGCCACATAACCGAAAACTAACTCATGTTCCACACGCACCTGTCATCCACTCACCGGAACGACTAACAACCCACAAACCAAGCCTAGCCCGAAGGCGAACTAAAAACGCAAAGCCTCACTGTTTCACAACCCATGACCCTTTCCTGAAAGGAACCACGAACCCAAACGCTCAATGCATAGCAAACACCCACATCTCACCAACTCATCATCCCCGAGGATGGCATCAACACAAACAAACGAGGTTACCTCACGAACCCTGAAACCACGACACAACCAACCGAACCCCAAAAAGAATCCACAGGTATTTGAACCGATTAATTTCCATAAATTAATCAATTAAATACCATAGGACGCCAATCGAAAACCAAACCCAACCACTAAACAACAAAACACCAACAAACTCCCAAGGCCCTAACACAGCCAAACACGAACCCACACATGCCCACGACACCCACACACGTCAAACACAAGCCCACGACCCCCCAAGAAACAAGAAACTTGGTCAAAGGGCTCACAAGGATGAAAATTAACTTTTTCCCAAACATTCGACCAAAAACGGGTGAAAAACGTTTGAGAAATCTTGACATACCTTCACTCTTTTGGTCATAACTTTTTCTGCAAAAAGAATTTTAAACTCAGATTGGTGTCATTGGAAAGAAGACTTCCGGTGCTTCAATTTGAGGACAAGAACGACCTAATTCCGGGTCCAAATGAGGGAGATACATTGATTTGAAAAAAATATATTTTTTGAAAACCCCAGACCAATCGATCGGTTAAAAGACCGATTGATTCGTCTCACACCAGTCTCGGTTTTTCAGAAAACAGTTCAGGTTTTTCAGCCCTAAAACATGTATAAATTATAAATCAAAGCCTTTAAACACCAAATCTCACACCCAAGAGCATAGCCTAGCCCGAGACTACCTCAAGGCCTCGAAAGAAATCATCACAACTCGATTCTATCCGCCGAAAACGACTAAAAACCAATTTTAAACCCAAAAACACATTTCTCATACAAAGTCAGATCTACAACAATTCGACTGGTAAAAATACACCCGATTACACGTAGCACCCTTATAAAACATACAGGTCTAGAATCCTACCTCGGTGAGTTAAAAACTCGACGTCTCGATTCACGTGCAAAATCAAGTTTCTCTGGAATAAAATTCTGACTAGATGATTGCGTAGCCCACCGTGCCAAAAGCAAGGATCCGCTGTTGGATCGTTGAAAATCGAGCCCTGGGCTCCCGAGAACTTAGAGAGAAGGTAGAGAGAAAATAAGAAGCTTGAGAGTTAAGTTTCAGAAAATATCTTTATGAAAATATCTAACTCTAGATATTTATAAGCCTTCAAAATACCTTTTTTTGAAAATTTTTGAGATTTGCACCATAACGGCCCACGGCCCCGGGAACCTACCCTACATGCATATCTAAGCCCGATCATGCATCAAAAGTAATAAAAACATGCTCAAATAAAAACACGTAACGCGCGTCCAAAAACACCGAAAAAAAAACTGGTCAGGGTCTCACAGAGGGCCTTTTGCTGTGCCCTCAATGGGGGTCCGTTTCACCCCAACTCAACCATGACAGGTGCATTCATGCCAAACTGTACCCAAAATTCTTGTACGCTCATATTTTGTCATATACTTTGATGTCCTTCGAGGTCGCCCTCTCAACTCCTTGGCTGGTCCTCTTTTACCCCTTCATCTAATTCAGGCTTGGACTCCAAGGGCTTATCATCATGCCCTCCGTCTCCCGAGTTCATCCTTCCAACTTCCTAAATGGCCCTTTCTACCCCTTCATCAAGTTCAGGCTCGGGTTCCAAGGGCTCATCATCATATCCTTCATCCATCTCGTAATCCTCGTTGGCCATCTGAGGTCTCCTTTCGATCTGTTTTATTGCTTTGCATGGCTTTTCTCTGACTATTTTTTGTTACTTTTTTTGCAGATCTAGCTGATGAAGAAGGTGAACCTCATGCAAAAACCACATACTGATAGACACATTACTACATCTTTCCTTTACCGTCCCTACAATCAGATATGCAACACCAAGGCAACCTGGCGATAGTACCTCTCATCTCTGACTAGCCTAGATATCACCTAGCAGTGCCCCTAGTGGTGGATACCTACCATGACTCTGACTACTGTGGATCACCCTAGCATTTTGCAGATTAATCTGCGTTAGACTACTTTCTATTATCCTCATCGGATCATGCGACAGTTTGGTCATAGTCAGGTCATCTTTCACAATATCTGAGGTCATTTATTTTCATCTGCACTACGGGCCCCATTTTTGGCATTATATCAGGATGCCTGGCCATCTCATTCACAGATGGAGAAGCAGGAGCTACAGTGTCTCGAGCTTTCTGTCGAGTATAGGACATGGCTGATGCAGGATAGGGAGAAGAAAGACAAAGAAGAAGGGAAATAAGCAGCAAAAAAGAGGAAGATTTGAGGCATCCTGATTTGTTTTAAAGATTTCATAGCTTTCTTTTTTATTTTGTTTGTAGAGTTTGGGACTTGCGCACCGTCCCTTTCCTTTTTCAAAACCTAGTAATCTGAAGCTAAAGTAATGAAAATCCCACATTAAGTTTAAGAAAGTTCAAACTTATCTAAAGTTTTTCGGTTCAATTAAATGACTTTATTATCAAAACTCAAAGATAAATTTGCATTGATCTTACTCAGATTCAAAGATGGTTAAAAATAAAAGAATGTGGTCGGACTTCTTAAAAGAAGCTGCCTACGTATCCTAAGAAAATGAAATCAGGCCATAACATAGTTCGGGCTCGATTTTCTCTCAGGTATTAATACTCTTTTTTCGTGACGCCCTAACTTTTGCCAAGGTCGCCTAACTTTTACCTAAGTCGCCTTTTTAATTTTTAACTCAGCGAGATTTTATTTTATCTTTATTTTTTACCTCATGGATAGTACTTTTTGAGATGGTCAAGGTTTACTTGTGTGGAGAACACATTGCCATCTAGATCCATAATAATGACTGCACCACCGGACATAATAGTTTTGATGAGAAATGGTTCGGACCAATTTGGCTTGAACTTGCCTCTCATGTCAAAGATAGGAGCCCTAATTTCCTTAAGAACCAGATCTCCTTGTCTGAGATCCCGAGTCTTGACCTTCTTATTGAACGCTCGAGCTTTCCTCCTTTGATATCCTTATATATTGAATAGAGCCTACAGCTTTCTTTCATCAAACAAGAGCAACTCTTCCATTCGGTTCCTCTGTTATTCTGCTTCTAAAATACTGGCCTCAGCTACTACTCTTAGTGAAGGGATTTCCACCTCAATGGGAAGCACGACTTCCATCTTGTACACTAAAGAATATGGCGTAGTTCCTGTTGAAGTCCTGATTGACATCCTGTATCCCCAAAGTGCAAATGATAGATGTTCCGGCCAATCCTTGTGCTATCATCTTTTCCAGGATCTTCTTGACATTCTTGTTTGCTGCCTCAATTGCCCCATTTGGTTTGCGGCCGATATGGTGATGACTTGTGAGCCACTATCTGGTATTCTTCGAAAAGATCTAGGACCACTCCTTGAAAATGCAAGCCATTATCAGAGATAACCTCATGGAGGATCCTGTACCAACAAATGATGTTTTGCTCGATGAATTTGGTAACATATGAAGCTTTTAATACCGAATAGAAGGTTGCTTCCAGCTACTTGGTAAAGTAGTCAATGGCCACTAAAATGAACTCGTACCCATTTGATGCCTTCGATGTTATCCTACCGATTACATCAATGCCCCATACTGAGAACGGCCATGGGGACATCAAGTTATACAGTTGAGATGGGAGAACGTGCATAAGGTTTGCATGAATCTGACACTTATGGCACCTTCACACGAACTGTACACAGTCTGTCTCCATTGTCATCTAAAAGTATCATTGTCATAAGATCTTCTTGGCTAACATGTTTCCACTCATGTGTGGCCCACAGACTCCTGCGTGTATCTCTTTCATCAACTCTTGACTTTCTTCGATGTTGACACACAGCTTATTAGCCCCAGAATGCTCTCGTTTGTGACAAATTATGCTGATAGTCTTCATATTGCCCTTTTATCCTTCTTGCTGGCAAACTTGGGATATTCTCCCTTCTCCATCAAGTTCTAAATGTCAAAATACCACGGCAGTTCGTCAATGCTCTCCAAAATAGCGGCCGTCATCTCGTATGATAGCTTTCTCTTATACTCGATTATTAATAGCCTCATTCTGACCCCAAGTGGGATGTCAATCATGGATTCTAAGGTGGCCAGTGCGTCTATGAACTTGTTCTGCAGTCTTGGCACATGGGTAAAGTTTACTGATTCAAAACATGGTATCAACTTCTCCACCTCTTGGTGGTAGAGAATCAATGTCACATCCCTGACCTTCCATTCTCCTATAGCTTGTGAAACCACCAGTGCCGAGTCTCCGATGACTTCCAACTTCCTTGCCCCAAATTCCAAGGCTGCCTCCAATCCAGCTAAACATGTTTCATACTTAGCCTGATTGTTGGCAACTTTAAAATTGATCTTCAAAGACAAAGGGACGTGCGATTCGTCAGGAGTGACAAGAAGGACTCTTATTCCGTAACCATACTTGTTGGATGCACCATCAAAGAATAGAGTCCACTTGTCATCCCTGACTTTCATCAGTTGTTTGTCAAGAAACTATAACTATGTGTCTTCATCGCCCTCAACTGGTTGGTCGATCAGGAATTCTGCCACTGCTCTACCCTTGACTAACTTCCGGGTGACATATTTATGATCAAACTCTGATAATAACAGAAACCATCGAGCCAACCTTCCTGTCAGTGCTGAATTTTTAAACAAGTACTTTAACGAGTCCATCTGGGAGATGATATTCACCACAAAAGACAGCATGTAATGCCTAAGTTTTTAGGAAGCCCAAACCAATGCCCAACATGTCTTTCTAGAGGTGTGTATCGTATTTCTGACCATGTCATCTTCTTGTTTAAGTAGTTGACTGCCTTTTCCGTTCTAGTTTCACCATCTTGCGCCAGCATACATCCTATAGTTGAATCAGTCACTGACAAATAGAGGATCAGTGGCTTATCAGGTTTGGGAGGAGCCGAAACAGGTGGAATTTACAGGTACTATCGTATAGCTTCAAAGGCATCTTGGCATTTCTGATCCCATTCGAACTCGACTCCTTTCTTCAGCAAACAAAAGAGCGGCTCACAGGTAGGTGTTAATTTTATGATGAATCGACCGATGAACTATATCTTACCCAAAAAACTCCTGACTTCTCGTTCTGTCCTCGGGGGAGGCATTTCCAATATTGCTTTAATCTTTAAGGAGTCAACTTCGATGCCCCATTAAGTGATCATAAATCCAAGCATTTTTTCGATGGTAACTCCGAATGCACACTTCTGTGGGTTGAGCCGCATCTTATTTTTTCAAATCCTTTGAAAGAACTTTCGCAGTGCTACAATGTGGCCATCTCGATCCTTGAACTTGACTATCATGTCATCCACATGCACTTCAACCTCCTTATGTATTATGTCATGCAGTAGAGTAGTAGTAGCCCTATGATGGGTTGCTCCTGCATTTTTCAAATCAAACGGCATCACACGATAACAATAAGTGCCCCAGGGAGTAGTGAACGTTGTCTTTTTTCTATCCTCGGGATCCATTAGAATCTGGTTATGCCCAGAGAAGCCATCCATAAATGATAACAAGGCATGTCTTGTCGTACTATCTACCAAAATGTCAATGTGCGGCAATAAAAAGTCGCCCTTTGGGCTGACCTTATTGAGATCTCAAAAATCTACGTAAACTCGAATACGACCATCCTTCTTTAAAATCGGCACAATATTGGCTACCCACTTCGAATACTCAGTTACCATTAGGAATCTAGCATTGATTTGTTTGGTAACTTCTTTAATCTTTAGAGGCCATTCTGACCGAATCTGTCTCAACTTTTGTTTGGCCGGTTTAACGTCAGGGTATAAGGGAATATGGTGTTGGACAATGTCGGGATCAATTTTGGGTATTTCCTCGTAAGACCATGCAAATACATCTTTGAATTCTTTTAATAAAGTTATTAATTCTTCACGTTCAACTAAGGATAAAGAAGAACCAATTTGTACATTTCGTGGGTTAGTTTTATTACCCAGATTTATTAACAAAGTTTCTTCAATTATTGGTTGGGTGCGCATTTCTTCTTCTCTTTTTATTAAAAATTTTATTTCTTCGAGGATATCCCAATAGAATTCAAAATCATCAGAAAGCGTATGAAATAAATCAAACGAAGTAGAGTAACCAAAAATCTCGTTCATTTCATTGAAGAGAGACGGTATTACAAACTCAAAAACATAAACAGGAGAAGGTGCACAAACAGACGTGCCCTCAACCACAAACTCTGACTCAGACCCAAACTCAAGATAGACGACATGCTCATTACAAGACTCTATGGTCCAGTTCTTCACTTCCTTTGTAGCCGCATCTACAATGAGCTTGATGTAGTCGGTTGGTGTGCTGAAACCCATCATGAAGTAGTATTGGTCGGTTATGTGCAGCTGAGCCATCCTTTCGTTGAACAACACTCCCATATCGATACCATTAAGCTTGTCTGCCCAATCTTCATGTTGGACCTTCTTTTCTTCATTTTCCCCTTTCACCTTTTCATCTTCTTCCTTGTCGAATAACTGATGGTTAAAGAAAATTTCCAGCCCTGGTAGCTTCTGGTTAGTCTCTTCATCAATCCATGGCTCTGGGAAACCACAGTACGAAAAATCTTCTTGTAGCGCTGGAATTTTTGGATTTTTGGATGTTCAAAAATTTGGGTTTCAAAAGATGTTTGAAAAAAAAATTTTAACACCTTGAAAGCCAAATTTTGGAATACCCTTTTTTGTTAAAAACGGAGTCACCACTTGGTTTTTAGAAAAAACAAGAAAAACAAAAATAGCTATTGATCTTTGAAACGTTTAACCAGAGAAAAAGGATTCGAAAGCTAAGTACAAATCGGGGAATGTGTTAGGCATCCCGTTCGCCCAACCGTAAGGTTGGCCTTTACTAATCATCATTGATTCTTTAATAAGATTTTTCAAATAGATGCAAATAAAGAAAGTTGAGACAAAGAGGGAACATCTAAAATCAAATAATGAAAATACATAACATATATATATAGAACGCTAAATAAAACTAGTATCAAAATAAAAGTCCTAAATCCTACGGCATGCAATTTCTAACTAAAGGGTACATGGAGTGTCATGACCAAACCCGGGTCTGTGAGCTAAGCCCAAAACATACTATACATAGATCATATCCATAGATAATACTCCAAAATATAGGAAAAAATTATATATTACATATAAAGATTTTAACAAAACGATCAAATCCAAGATTACATTCCTCGGGTCTATCACAAAAGTTTGAGATAACATACATTCAACATTAATTGTCACTTTCATTACATCACTTCCATTATCTTATGAACAACAAAAACGAAGAAACAGAGAAATCATGGTTCCCACTCTTTGTTCTTTCCAAAAGCATCCATAGCTTTAGTATCACCCCGCTCTTTGGAACCTGAAATGTGTTTAACATATATACATGAGCCGAAGCTCGTAGGATAAAGATTAACTCATATATAATGCATGATTTGTGAGGTGTGATGGATGTAACCAAAAGAAAATGCACATTTTCACCAAGTTTTCCTTTTGACACACACACGCACACTCACGCACACCCAGACTTTTCTCCATTTATCCATTTCTTTATCAATCCTCAATCCTTCATTTTCATTCTCAATTTTCACAAAACCGTATCACCTCTAATGAACCAATCTCAGGTGCAGCTTATAGAAATTCCTCCCTATTAATCCTAATAGGCTACGCGAAACCATTGTGTAATAGATAGCTCTATAACTCACCACGACACAATATCACATTTCGAGGACTAACCCGTGGGCATGTGGTCCCCATCTTACGCAAGTTTCTGGTCTTTCACCGCGGAGCCGCTAGCCCAACTTATTCACCATAAATTCGTACAGTTCATTTTAGGTTAATTACATTCATTTTCACAACCTGGGAGTCCAACCCACAAATGGTTCCTCTCCCACTCATTACCATAGTGCATCATTATAAATCCGTGCCCGAATTACTATCACGACTTTCAGTACACAATTCCTCATTTCCCAACTTTCATTATGCAATGTCTCATTTCGTCACTTTCGTTACACAGTTTTCCATAAATCACAGTGTTACCAATTTCTTATAGAACACAATGTTATCACAAACCCATAACACTAAATTGATATCAAGAGGATCACCTCAATTTAAAAGAAATACACCCATCATGTATACATATACATATATCAATTTGAAACTCACATTTGGTGTAAAGAAGACTCAATCAATAGGTCCAATGCATGCATCCCAACTCAATTTAGATATATTTATAAATGTGCCACAAGATCAAGGGACTAGGAATTTAGTAAAAAGGGCCAATATGAATGAAAATATGTTTTTCCAAAACATTCGGCTAAAAACTGTTGAAAAATGATTTTAAAATTTTGACTACCCTCACTATTTTGATTATAACTTTTTCTACAAAATGAATTTTTTTGTGAGAGTAGTCTTGTTGGAAAGAGGACTTTCAGGGCTTCGATTTGAGTATAAGAGCAACCCAATTCGGAGTCCGGATGAGGGAGATGTGAGTGAACAAAGTTGGCCATATGCAGCCAGTCTGCTCGAGCGGACGTCGGGCGCTCGAGCGTGCTGGCTTCTGCCATGTGAGCGCTTGAGCAGATAAGGCTCCTCTCGCGCACGCTGGCACCCGAGAGAAATCCAGATTTGCCCATGTTTTGAGCTTCAAACCTCCAAACACATAATCCTTATCAAAGATGCTTCAAATCTTTAAATTTTAAACCAAAAACACTAGATTCAAGTCTCAAAACTTTTTTTTAATGCAACAAGTCATCAATTTCATGGGTGATTCACCTCTCAAAAATATCCATCTTATGAAAATCAACTCAACCCACACACAAACCCACTAATATGTTAATTTAACATGCAATTGACCTACTTTCTACTTATATACAAAACATATCAACTCAAATCTACGCAAGACATGTGAGATAATCTAAATCCTATCTCAGATTTGCTCGAAAGCTTGTGATTTCTTCGAATCTCCCTCCTAGGGTTTGGATGTTGGGTCTCCTTTCTTTTTCAATGCTTTATCTTCAATCTCCTTACTCCAAAGCTTGATCTTCATCTTGCTCACCCTTGATCAAGCCTTGATCTTCAAGATTTGAGGATGGAAGATTAGGCTTTCTTTAGGTGGAGGGGATTCTCCCTCAACGAGAAGAAACGAAGAGAGAAAAAGAAGAGATGAAGAATGACCCTTTGGTTTTCTCACATGACCCACATATGTATGTATGTATATATATATATATATATATATATATATATTTTTTT
>JAULJZ010043050.1:0-14416 GCA_032270985.1 Heliamphora pulchella
AAGTATATATATATATATATATATATATATATATATATATATATAATAGAAAAACAAGCATATATAGAATAGAAAAGAGCATTATTCCATTTTAAAGAAAATGGACTAAAACATAATAGAAAAGGTATTTGTTTCAACTTAATCTTAAACATTTAGTTTATAGTTCACTAAAAAGTTTCAACAAAAAAAGTAAACAAATTATAGTTTTTTTTTGCTTTAGTTTCTGATTTTAAATCAAAAAATATAAATTTATTATTTGAAGTTATAATTTTAGCAGCAGCAAACACCCTTATAATATTCAAGTATTTATCCAAATGGTAACAATATTGCCTAAAAAATAGAACCACGAAATACAAAATTAAGAGCTGTCATGCCCCAAAAATCGGGGTCACGTAAACCATTCAAGAAAAATCGTTTTGGAATACTACGATCCACCAAAACCACCCAAACTCAAACGGGTCTAAAAACATAACTCAAAAGCGGATTTAAAATCTTTGAAAAATGCACATCCGAAGATTTATTTTAAGTAAAAAAAAGAATCCAAAAGAATACGGTTAAGGTCCCAAAAGCTAAGATTTTAAAACAAAACAAATAAAATTTTTAAAATCTGCCCAGACCGCTCAAGCGGTCCTTCTGCAAACAGTTTTCCACCGTTTATAAAACAAAACAACTGAAAGTTCTCATTGACCGCTCGATAGACAGCTCGAGCGGCCCATTGAGCGGTCTGGCTCTAGACATTTTTTCAAAACCCAACCATTATTTCCCAACACTTAACCATTTTTCTAGCCCTTTTGAAAAACCTCCAAGGCAAAAAGATTCTACTAAAACAAGGTTCAAACCTTCCTTTAAACACCAGAATTTATGTTAAATACAAAATCAACCGAAAACGATGTATAAGAACGGTAAAACCAACCCAACCAAAAAAAACGTTTCATATAACCAAGAAGCTAAAACCACCGACCCATAGTTTCTCTCATCATCATACAAGCATTACATGCATTGATATCAAGGTCCTAAGACTTACAAACATATGCTTCATATACAAAATATGATATAACAGTTACATGATTCAATATCCAAAACGAAATCAACAACCGAATAAAAAAAACTACAAGTTTTGTACTTTGTCACCTTCGGGTTCCTCAAGATCAAGCCACGTGATCTTTTTCACCTAAAATATTTTAAATCCAACAACGTGAGTTGAAACCCAATAGGAATAAACTATCATGAATTAAAAGTATAACATGCAATCTCAAATTATATGAATAACTCGCCTACTTAAGTCTCAAACGGTTTTCCTTCCATAAAATCACAAGTTTTCATATAATCCATAACGATTAACAATTTAATAAACATAAATAGCACGTTATTTTCTAACCAAGTTCCAACAACCCACAATGATTCCTATGTACCGACTTTGTCGCTCCAGGGACAAAGGTAACAATTATAGATTCTCGCTCATTAACTTAGTTCTGGGGCATCCAATGACCCACTAGTCAATGACAAATTCTATACGTAGCTACAACAACAAACGCCTCCCACTAGGGCAACCACTTCATTTACGAGAATTAACCCGAAGGAACGAAGCACTTGCGCAAAATTTTTGAGCTTTCACGAGGAGCAATGGAGGGCCACGTATACACACATTGTTACGGCACATCTATAGAATCATTAAAAAAGCACACAACTTAGCTGCGAAAACGTTTGTAAATACACATAGCCAAGTAGAAAACGTTCAATAGCATTCAGCCACGTCGTCTATAAAACCATGGAGATCGACCAACATTTTCAAAATATTTCCACCATTCCAACCGAATCGTTTAAAAAAATCAAGGTTCAACCCCAAACCTCCAAAATTATGTTTTTGCAACATATACATAAATCCTTCAAATTTTCAAAACTCATCTTTTCAAAAACCAAAGACACACACATCCACTAACTTTGTAATAAATCATAAAAACGCATAGCACGCTTTTTATCCAACTAAATATGGTTTAAAGACAAAGTTCAACATTTGTAGCATTTTAAAACGATATAAGTGCGTATAAATCACATGTAGCACCCTTTTAAAGCAAGATAGTCTAGAATTCTTCCATCGAAAGTTAAAAACTCGACGCTTTAAACACTGGTGAGAAATCAAAGTCGCCAAAATGAGATTCCGTTGGGATGAATGCATAACCCACGGCAAGAATATTAACAATTGGCTATCGCAACGTCAAAAATTGAGCCCGAACCAAGCTAAAGCTAAAGAGAAGGCAGAGAATTTGGTTTATCTCCAAACAAGGAAAAAAGAAAGCTTGTTGAGAAAGTTTTGGTTCAAAATCCAAGGCAGCTGCCATATATATAACCCACGCAGACAAACCGCTTGAGCGGTTTAAAGACCAATCGAGCAGTCTTGCCCAAAAAAGTTTTTTCGCTTTTTACAGCGCACCCAACAGGACTGGGATTGAAACCAACATGCACTCTAAGCCAAGCCATGCATAAAACACATAGAAACATATTTTTTCATAACGATTAAAACGACAACTAACACGTTACATATGTACATAACAAAATAAAAAAGAACCGGGTCTCACCACTCTTTTCCCCTTAAGGAATTTTGCCCCCAAAATTTTCTACGAGGTCAAGAAGAAAGCAAATTCGGATACCTAGCACGGACTTCAGACTCAAGCTCCCACGTAGTTTTCTCGACACCGAGATAAAGCCATAGAACCTTAACATACGCAATGATCCTCCCTCTCAACACTTGCTTCTTCATATTCAAAATCCTCATGGGTCGTTTCTTAAAAGATATGTCCTCGTCCACTCGCAACTCAGCCAAATCCAAGATATGTAACGAGTCAGGCTCGTATTTTTGAAGCATAAAAACATGAAATACGTTGTGCAGAGAGACACCTGAGGAGGTAAGGCCTGATAGTATGCCACCTCTCCAATTCTTTCTAGAATTTCAAACGGCCCAATAAAACGCGGCGACAACTTTCCGCTACGGCTAAATCCCATCAATCCTCGGCGTGGCAAAACCCTTAAAAACACGTGGTCCCCCACCTCAAACTTTAAAGGCCTCCTCCTCTGATCGGTGTAATTCTTCTGATGACTCTAGACCATCACCAAGCATTGGCAACTCATTGTAATCTTCTCTGTCATTTTTTGCACCAAATTAGGTCCCAAAACTGCTACCTCTCCCGCATCTGCCCAATACATCGACAACCTACATAGTTTGCCATACAAAACCTCAAAAGGCGCCATCCCAATGCTAGATTGATAGCTATTATTGTACGCAAACTCTACCAAAAATAAATGATTCTCCCAAGAACTCCAAAAATCGAGTATACAAGTTCTCAGCGTGTCCTCCAAGATCTGTATAGTACGTTCGGACTAACCATCTGTCTGAGGATGAAAAGCAATGCTGAAAAGTAAATCTATCCCCAAAGCTACCTCAAGATTTTTCCAAAAGCGCAATATAAAGTGTGGGTCTTGATCGAAAATAATAGATTCACGTACTCCGTGTAACCGAACAATCTTACTAATATACAGCCAACTCGACTTATCCACAAAATCCTTCACACGAATGAAAAGAAAATGCGCAAACTTCGTTAGTTTATCAACCACAACCCAATCAGCATCATGCCCCTTATGTGATCTAAGAAGTCTAGATACAAGATCCATCGTGATGTTCTCCCATTTTTATTTTGATATTGGCAATAGCTATAGCAACCTTGCTGGCCTTTGATGTTCTTCCTTCACTTGCTAACAAGTAAAACATCGAAAAACAAATTGAACCACATCTCTCTTCATTCCCTTCCATCACAATTAGCAGTGCATATCATGATATATCTCGGTGCCTCTCGGGAGCACTACAAGACGAGAATGGTGGAAATGACGTAACACATCGCCACGGCACGACTCTTGCACAAACACTCTCCCAGTAAATCTCAAACTCTGATCCTGGCTCATAATCCATCCCTTGGTGTCTTTCCCACTAGCAACGCAATTTCATAACATCTAAGCTTCTTGATCTGTCTGTTGAGCCTCCAGAGCATGGGAAATTTATATTGGTTGCAAAACCATTGAAAATAGGGTCGCACCCTCCTTTGTCTCTCCAGGACACAAATCAAACTCACCAACCTCCTCGAGCATGTCCTACTCTCGCATAGCAATAGAAGCCAACGAATCATGAGATCTCCTGTTAAGAGCATCAGCCACGACATTGGCCTTCCCGGAGTGATACTGGAGATCAAAGTCATAGTCCTTCATAAACTCCATCCACCGTCGCTGGCGTAGATTCAGGTCCTTTTGAGAAAATAATTTTTTCAAACTCATGTGATCCAAGAAAATCTCAAAATGCTCACTATACAAATAGTGTTGCCATGCCTTTACGGAAAAAATCATGTCTGCCAACTCTAAATCATGTGTCGAACAATTCTGTTCGTGAATCTTTAACTAGCGAGATCCGTAAGCCACAACCTTACCCTCCCGCATCAAGACACACCCTAAGCCATCATGTGATGCATCACAATAAACTGTGCAACCCAAACCTCTCTCCGAAATAACTAACACTGTCGCACTTGTCAATCTCTTTCTTAGCTCCTAAAATGCCAACTCACAAGACTCATTCCAAACAAACTTAACCCCCTTCCGTGTAAGGCGAGTCATCGACGTGGCGAGTTAAGAAAAATTTTTCATGAATTGTCGATAGTAGCCTGCCAAACTCAAAAAGCTACGAATCTCAAACAAATTCTTCAGTCGTTCCCAGCTCATCAATGCATCAATCTTAGAAGAATCCACAGATACTCCTTCCCTCGACACTACATGTCCAAGAAATTTCACATCAGGCATTCAAAATTCACACTTCTCAAATTTTGTATACAGTTGATATTCCCTTAAAAGCTGCAAGGCAATACGTAGGTATTCCTCATGCGTCTCCCTTGTTGATGAGTAGATAAGAATGTCGTCTACAAACACGACCACAAAATTGTCAAGATATGGATGGAAAATGCGGTTCATCAAGTCTATGAACGTCGCAGGAGCGTTCTTCAAACCAAACGGCATGACTAAGAACTCGTAGTGACCATAACGAGTTCAGAAAGTAGTCTTTGCTATGTCCTCTTCTCTGATCCTCATCTGGTGATACCCTGACCTCAAGTCATTCTTTAAAAAACTGCATGAACCTTTTAACTGATCTAATAAATCATCAATCATCGGCATAGTATAGTTGTTTTTTAATATTACCTGATTCAGCTTTCGATAATCATTACACAATCTTAAGGATTCATCCTTCTTTTTGGCAAATAAGGCCGGAGCTCCCCACGACGATGTACTCGGGTGTACAAACCCCTTGTCTAGCAACTACTGAAGTTGTATCTTAAGTTCTCGCAACTCTGCTAGTGCAAAATAATAAGACGGCATCGAAATAGGAGCAACTCATTGAACAAGATCGATAGAAAACTCTACCTCACGACTCGGTGGTAACTAAAATAGATCGTCAAGAAAGACATCTAGATAGTCACAAACCATATGGAAAAACTCTCCTCGAGCCCCAACATCCTCATCCAACATGAGAGCAGAATAGAGAAAACTAAGGTTTTCACGATTTCCCACAACACTGGCATAAGCACTAAACCATCATCCCAATCACCCACAAAACAAAAATAATCACCATCCGGTGTACAAATCGATACCCTCTATCAATCACAATCGATATAGGCACGATAGGTGATTAGCCAATCCAACCCTAGGATGATATCAAACGTGGTCATGTCGAAAATGAAAAAATCAAACTCTAAATAGCGACCGACGACCTCTAACTCATAGGACCTACAAACTCGTCCCAACACCACATTTTCACCGACCGGAGTCTCTACACATAGCGTGCTACCCAACGAGTCTCTACACATAGCGTGCTACCAAACGAGTCTATCTCTAACCCCAAAGCAGAAGCAAAGGCAGATGAGATAAAGGAATGTGATGCTCCTGTGTCGATAAAAACACTAGCCGATGATCTGTACACTAAGAGAGTACCTCTAATAACTGAGGTAGTCGTTGTAGCATCAGGCATCACTGGTGCCTTAAAGGAACTGGGATCTGTGAGGGCCTACACTCGGCCCTGTAGTCTCCTAGTCTTCCCACTATAGGTCTACGCTGCGGGCTGTCATACTGACTAAACTGAGGCACCCCCTACCGTAACCCTAAAAGTCTGAGCTGCTAGTTATTGCTGCGGCTGTCGGTAAGTCTGTCGTCCTTATGCAGACTGCACAACTGGTGCACCTGTCGTGCTCTGCATACTCCCTCCTTAGGGGCAGTTCCTACGAAAATGCCCTGGTTGGCCACACCCAAAACAGACTGGTGGCTCTCTCCCCTGAGATTAAACAGGTACTACACTCTAGAACTGCCTCCTCTACGAGCAATTAGACGCACGATGCCCTGGTTGCTCGCACCAAAAACAAATGAGCTCCCTCCACTCTGACCTTCTAAATGAATCCACCGAGCATGTTGGTGCAGAAAAATGCTGTTGATATGATCCCGTAGGATGAGAATTTTGATCGGGTGACCTCTGTCACTTATTCTTGTACCCTTCAGACTGTGCACCTCCTCCACCCTGCTAGGTCCTACTCTCCCTAATCCTGCGTGTTTCATTCAAGGTATTTTCTATAGTGATGGCTGACTCCACCAAGTTCATAAATACGCACATCCTTAATGCTGTCACTTGATCTCTAATCGCAGGTCTAAAACCTCTTTGCACGCAAATCGTCTGTAGCTACAACTTTCTGTGCAAAATGGGACAAGCTGGTGAACTCTACCTCGTATTGAACCACGATCATAACTCCTTGGGTGAGAGAAAGAAAGTCCTCCCGATATAGGTCTCTAGAGGACTCAGGAAAGTATTTCTCCAAAAATATTTTTGCAAAAGCTACCCACGTACCCTCCATGGTAGTTCTGAAGAATTTCCACCACTCATGGGCATCACCCTTTAGCTGAAAAGTGGCAAATGCAACCCTCAAGTCATCCTCGACTATCTACAATGTAACTAAAATCTTTGTCACAAGCTCTAGCCATTTAGAGGCCACCTTGGGATCAGGATCCCCAACAAAGTTAGGAGGGTCAAGACGCTGAAACTCACGCATCGCAGCAGCCGCCTCAGCTCAGGTAATCTGGCTCCTCCCCTAGCGGCCTCAACTAGGTGACGGATGGAGCCCACAATCCCACGTAGCAACCCTACCCTATCTACTAGTTTTTAGGGAGCATTAGCATCCCCAGCATCAGGGATTGGCACATCCTCTTGGCTTAAACCACGCCACGGCCTCAACCACATCCTCGTCCTCTCGGCGCTGACATAACTGCTATATAAAAGACATACAGAACATAACAACCTATGATTTAATCATCATGCTACAGCCAACATATGCCACATAATCATGCAAACACTTAGCCATTTAAGATCATGTAAATAAATTCCATGTACCGAGGTGCACTAACAAGAGTGACGAGTCCATTTGGGTAACTTAGATTTCTTACTAGAAAATACGTCGGTCAAATGCATTTCTAACTCAATTTTTGAGTTTGTTAATCTAAACGCCCGAAAGTAAGACTAATCAATCCTAAGGTCCAACCTCGATACTCACGTATACACAACATCCTCATGCTCAACAGGTTATCATTCTCATGTTATCAAAACATTTAAACACATGCAATCGGGCACACGCAACCATCCTCACAAAGTGATGCAACCTCTTCCACGGCTCTTATGTATTCGAACCTAGAGCTCTAATATCAAGTTATCACACCCCAAAATCAGGGGTCATATAAACCATCTAAGAAAAACTATTTTGAGATACCACGATCTACTAAAATTACCTGAGCCCAAATGGGTCTAAAAACATAACTCAAAAGCGGATTTAAAACCTTTGAAAAGTGCACCTTCGAGGATTTATTTTAAGTAAATGAAGAACCCAAAAGAGTATGGTCAAGGTCCCCAAGAGCCAAGATTTTAAAACAAAACAAACAAAAATTTTAAATCTGTCCAGATCACTCGATCGGTCAAAAGACCGCTTGAGCGGTCCCACTGCACACAATTTTCCACCGCTTGTAAAATGAAACAACCGAGAGTTCTCATTGACTGCTCGATAGACCACTCGAGTGGTCCATCAAGCGATCTAGCTCTGGACCTATTTTTTAAAACCCAACCTTTCTTCCTCAACACTTAACCATTTTCCAACCCTTTAGAAAAACCTCAAAGGCAAAAAGAGTTTACTAAAACAAGGTTCAAACCTTTCTCGAGACACCAAAATTTATGTTAAAACATAAAATCAACCAAAAATAATATATAAAAATGTTGGAACCAACCCAACAAAAAAAAACGTTACATACAACCAAGATGCTAAACCACCGACCCACGGTTTCTCTCATCATCATACAAGCATTACATGCATTGATATCAAGGTCGTAAGGCTTACAAACATATGCTTCATATACAAAACATGACTTAACGGTTACATGATTCAATATCCAAGACAACATCAACTACTGAATAACAAAAACTATAATTTTGTACTCCACCATCTCCAGGCTCCTCAAGATCAAGCCACGTAATCTTTTTCACCTGAAATGTTTTAAATCTAACAACGTGAGCCGAAACCCAATAGGAATAGATTATTACGAATTAAAAGTATAACATGCAATCTCGAATTATATGAACAACTCGTCTACCTAAGTCTCAAACGGTTTTTCATCCATAAAATCACAAGTTTTCATATAATCCATAACGTTCAACAGTTTAATAAACATAAATAACATGTTATTTTTCAACCAGGTTTTCACAATCCACAATGATTCCTATGTACCGACTCTGTCACCCTGAGAAAAAAGGCAAAATTATAGATTCTTGCTCATTAACCTAGTTATGGGGCATCCAATGACCCACTAATTAATAACAAGTTTTATACATGACTACAACAACAAACACCTCCTACTGGGATAATTACTTCAATTACAAGAATTAACCCGAATGAACGAAACACCTACTTGCACAAAAATTTTAGACTTTCACCGATGAGCAATGGAGGCCCATGTACATACACATTGTTACGACACATCTATAGAATCATTAAAAAAGCACACAACTCAATTACAAAAACATTTGTAAATACACACAGCTAAGTACAAAACGTCCAACAACATTCAGCCACGTCGTCCATAAAACCATGGAGATCAACCGACATTTTCCAAATGTTTTTGCCATTCCAACTGAATCGTTTAAAAAAACTAAGGCTCAACCCCAAGGGTTAGCCCCAAACTTCCAAAACTATATTTTCGCAACCTATGCATAAATCTTTTCAATTTTTAAAACTCATCTTTTTAAAAACAACAGATACACACGTTCACCAACTTTGTAATAAAATCATAAAAATGCATAATATGCTTTTTATCCAATCAAATATGGTTTAAACACAAAGTTCAACATTTATAGTATTTTAAAATGATAAAAGTGCATATAAATAACACATAGCACCCTTTTAAAGTAAGATAGTTTAAAATCTTACCATCAAGAGTTAAAAACTCGATGCTTTAAATATCGACGAGAAATCAAAGTCGCCAAAATGAGATTCCATTTAGATGAACGCGAAGCCTATGGCCAGGATATCAACAATCGGCTATCGCAACACCAAAAACTGAGCCCGAACCAAGCTAAAAGCTAGAGAGAAGGCAGAGGGTTTGATTTATCTCCAAACAAGGAAGAGAAGAAGCTTGTTGAGAAAGTTTTAGTTCAAAACCCAAGGCTACTAGTTGCCATATGTATAACTCACGCAGACAGACCGCTCGAGTGGTCTAAAGACCGATCGAGTGATCTTGCCCAAAAAAGTTTTTCAACTTTACACCATGCGCTCAACAGGATCGGGATTGAAACCAATATGCACTCTAAACTAACCCATGCATAAAACACATAAAAATATACTTTTTCATAACAATTAAAATGATAAGAAACACGTTACATATATACATAACAAAACAAAAAGGAACTGGGTCTCACAATAGCGATAAAAACTAGTGAGACTACTCCTAACTCCACTTCCAAGAACTCTTTGATATCTCTCTCACTTTTTGACAAGAATGCCAAAAGAGGAATCGCTGAACATTCAATCTAATAAGTTGTCTCCATATGGATCGCAAGGCCCAGTTGAAAGATGGTGCGCGAGAAACTATACTATATATGTCACCCACACATAAAAGCCATATCGTTATGCATTAATTCCTAACCTAACTTGTTAAGACAACGATCAAAATGCGTGTCATCTAATCTATTCATGCAAGATAGTATTAAAAGAAGTAGTCGCATAAGTGTTTAAGGCTAGAGGAGTAGTGATAGGTATAAAAGGTCCAGGGATATGGGCGATAATAGACTTTATAAAAGGTCCAGGGGTATGGGCAATAATAGATGTATAAGGAGCATCAATATCATAAAATGCCTCATCACTCTAACTAACAAAGTCGATGATAGTATGTAGGTGAGAGCGAATGCGATAATTAGTACCCATTGATATGGGTTTGATAGAACGGAGGACAATCTTTTCCATCAGATTCTTGATGAAATGTCATATCTAGTAATGAGAGAACCGATGATAAGGCTAACATTGCAAATCGGCTAAAAAAATCTCATATATATGGGGCAAAATAAGAGAAGACAATAGAAGCTCGTTTACGAACAGTGTAAAATATACTTCCCCAACACTTAAGTCACTTCAGTCATATGATTAGTTGAACCAATAACTAAAGCAACAATCCTAGTGAGTGTTTTGTACTCATAAGTAAGCTAGCGTTGCTTGGGATGAAATGGTTATATCTACTTGGAGTGTGTGAGAGCTTGGATGATGACCTCTAAACTTGGTGCTGTGGAGGAAGACTAAATATAGTCAGGATTATTAACTCAAGTAAGACCATAAAAATCATGATAATATCAGTTGAGAAATTAATCTTAACAACTTGAAGAAACACATTAAAAGATTGGGTTGCAATATTGAATTTTATAAATATTTGTACAAAACTCTCAAAAATGCTAAGGATAGACTCTTGAATGACTAGAGCAGACATTAAGCCAAAAGCGCTGGGTGAAAGTCTAGAGCAAACAACAACCTATCTGAGCTAGATTGATCGATCCTCTACTCAATATGACATGAGAGGCATAGAGCCATTGAAAAGCTTCAACTCAATATGACATGAGAGGCATAGAGCCATTGAAAAGCTTCAAATGCTGTCCATTTCAAAATTTGTGTGACCCAAATGAGGAGGATTTGAAAAACTCGCTTCCCACTATGATACTTTCCATTAAGAAGACTAACACAAAAAATAAATAGATGAACACAAAATTAATATATGTTGAAAAGCGGTCGAAAAAAGTAACTAAAAAATAATCGCTAACAAGAGACATCCCAAAACCAATACCAAATAACACTAGAGATGAAAACATAAGAAATCAAAATTTAGAGTTGGATATATTATAGTGGTTGGGAATATTCATCGAAAAAAACTATTGTAATTGTATGTAATTTTGAGTTTGTAGGAAGCACTTGAAGTGAGTGGTATAGTCTCATAGTTTTTAAATTTTTTTGAATATTTAAAAAATGAAAATAACAATCTTATCACTCCAATTTCATGAAGTATATGAACATTATGCTTTGTAATTTCATGTCACATTGTATTCTTTTTGTAGTCATAGGCCTCTAGGATCTAATTAAATAAATTATGTTTCATAATTATGAAATAAGATCTTCTAATCGATGCTTGACTTCAACTGGATGTTGCTAGACGTGTAACATCTGTTGGATAGCATTACTAGTTCACTAAACAACGGTAGAGTACATGTGACACATGGTAAATATTTGGACACCAATGGCTAGAGGTGTAAGACTCTAGGATTAGAAAACCCTAATATCATTATACATCACCTAGGATTTTGATATTCACTTTAAGAGGTACAATTTATTCTTAATTTCTTGACCTTGAACCCCCTACACTAATTTATATTCACGTTTTGGTCACCTCACCATCATATACATGATCCATATTCGTTTTTTATTCATAAAACCTTCACATACACATTCTTGACCACCATCATCACTATAGTGGAATTGAGGCCATCAAATACAAAGATTGAAGCGAGAAATTTTGTGGTGTTATCAGTTTTATTGGTGTTAGATAGTGAATTCGTAGATACTTGCAGAGAATTTTTTAAGTTAGGTGCACCGGGTAAAACTTAATAATTCGTAAGGATCGTGTAAATTCTTGATTTAATAGTAAAAATTGTTGGTGGATTATTCTATGGTTTTGTAATGATCCAAGTGGATTACAAACCCAATAACTTGAATAAGTAACCTAACAACGCGACCTAAAAATTTAAGTGCAAATTATTAGTAATAGCTTACAAGTTTCAATATATAGCAGACTTATTTTCTATCTTCCACCGATATGGGATGTGGTGTCACAATATTCCCCACTCATGTACGTGACGTCCTCAACGTTGCGTGGCCCAAGTTATTCCCCTGATTGGGATACGAATAACAACCCGTTAGCGAACACAGACCAGCCAATAAGCATGCACAAGGTATACAACTTTAGGATCTCTACCCCTCTTTAAAATTTCTACTCCTCTATCTACACCACCACGAAACCCTACATAGAAATTAGGGTTGGCTCTAATACCATTTATAACGACTCAAGTAGACTACTGACCCAATAACGTAAATAAATAACCTAACAACGCAGCCCAAATACTTAAACCCAAGTTATTAGTAGTAGTCCACAAGTTTCATTATATACCAAACTTATTTTCTATCTCCCATTGATGTAGAATGAGGCGTCACAAGTTTCATTCCATGAAATAATTTTCTATTGGGTTTCTATGCAAACATCATGTATTTTTGTTATTTATTTGGTTTTTGATTACCGACTCTTTTTTTTTTAAGGTAGGGCTAATTTGTTAGCTGAGGAAAGATACCATGACATCAAATCTTAAAATAGAACTCTCGAGTAGATGTCGGCAATTTGGGAGCATACCTTGAACATGTGAGGAAGAGGAGCTCACCAAGTAGGGAAGATACGATTGACCGCTTGGATGAGGGAAAATAAAAGTTCCGAGGTAGATCTTGTGAGAAGAGTGAGAAAAATCCCAAAAATATAACTTTTTTTGATAGGAAGAAAAAATTGCTTTATGGATACATAGCGTTGGCCTAAACCAAAGAGTCCAAGGGAGCAAGTACACCCCTTAGCCATGACTGCAAATAGTCAACTTCATTAGATAACCAGACCAAACCATGAGCCACTAGGTTATTGAATTATAGTTAGCAAAAACTGCAAGTACTTCTCTCAGTATTGATAATGCTATCAATGCTGAGGATTGTTACCTCCCAAATCTCATTTCACAATCAAACAATCCCATTTTGAGGTCCACAATATTACTAGTCTAATGTTACGGTTTAAATAATTTTGTCGAATGAAATTGCTGATAGATTATTTGTTGAAATTGTTTGTGATTATATAGATTTATTTTTATATATATTTATAGGTGAAAAACTAATTCTAAAATAAATATAACCTTTTTTTACCCATACTATTCGCGACAAATATATTATCGGTCGCCATAAGTACATTAGCGACAAAGTATATTGTTGGCAGATATGGGTTGTTAGTATCTCATGGGTACTTTTAGCGATAAAATGATCATTGGCAAAGGGATAATATTAGCAACGAATATATCATGTCGCTGAAGGATAACCATCCGCTACACGATTGTCGTCGCGAAAATATCGCAATGGACGACGAAAAAATCGCTTGTAAAGACAAGCTTCGGCGACGAAGTTACATTTCGTCGCTTTTGATCTTCAGGGATCAACGACGGCTTACAAATCTGTTGCGAAAGCCCATTACCGACGATTTAGCTACTTTTCTACGATAAAATATAACGTCAGTAAAGATGCATTTTCTTTTAGTGTTATTATCTAATATGGGTGTTTGACAAGCTACTACTAGTAATTTTTATTTTTTTACTATTAATTTTTTTTAAATATACATCCACAACTTCTGCTACAAGTCATAACATTTTTTTTATTTTAGTTACACACTACAAATTTTATCAAATACTTACAATTTTAACTATAAATTACAATCTATAATTACTAGTTTCAGTAATGTCAAACATCCTTACTCTAATATATCGATTTTGTTAAACCAACTAAAATTGAAGAATTAGAGTAGGAGAGGTTTAGACCTCATATTACGTCGTATATTAATTAGACTAAGTTCTCTATATTATGGTCCTGATTGGCAATTTTCATTTTTTAATTTTTGGATAAAAACGTTAAAAAGTTAAGATTGTCTATTTAGCAAAAAAAACAAAAAACTAACAAGTTAAAAAGTTAAATCAAAACAC
>JAULJZ010043070.1:0-14415 GCA_032270985.1 Heliamphora pulchella
GGAGCGCCGACGAAGGCATTAAGAGTCGAAAAACACTATCTCACTTCACCAAAGGTCCAAAACAACTGGTTTTCAACCAAAACGACTCTTTACATGCCGAGAAAACCTATTCTAGAAACAAAATACGCAAAAAGGCTCAAAAAATATGTATGGACCCAAAAGATCCGACCCAGATTGGGTCGACCCGTTGTTTACCAGAATTGATCGATTCTGCGATTCACTATCAACTCACAATTCGCTGATCGATTCTCCTTCAATTCCATCAATTTTCGATTCACCTAACCTGTACGTATCGATTGGCTTGCGAATCAAATCGAATCGAATCGCACGATTCGAATCGCGAATCGTACGATTTCGATTACTATGATTGAAAATAATGGGTAATGGTAATCTAATTTAAAACTTCGGGGATGAGATGGTAATTTCTAAAAAGTAAGAGGTAGTAATGTCATCCAAATGTCAAGCGATGTAAGTGTATTTTACCTATAAATATTCAACACTCAATTATGAAAGTGTAATTCACAAGAATTACATAATCATCATGATTCAAGCAAATTCATGGGAAACGCTTAACAAGTACGAATTCAATCAACAATAGAGACTCACTTGATGCCAAGATCAATGTGTTCCTGAATACCGAACCCAAAACAGCCAGTGTCGCTGAATTTCCTTCGCAACAGCTAGTACTCCTTCACCTTCAACCCACTCTCCAGAAGCTGCATCGCTTTCTCGCCCCTGACCGTGGCATAGCACGCAATCTTCTCGTTGCGCCTGATGCCGAAGGACTGAACCGTGTACCTCGCTGTTCGCACCAACGAATCCAATTAACCAAAATCGAAGAAAACAAACACATCAGATTCAGATTCGAAGGAAAATGAATTGAAAGGAGTTGATAATAGTACCCTTGGAGAAGACGGCGGTTTGGCCACTCAGTTGTTCCAAAACCTAGATATAGAAATGGACAAAAAAAAAAGTGAATGAAAATTAGCAAGTGAGATGGTGAGAAGAAGAGATGTGCCGGGGAAGAGGGGGGCGGACCTTGGCGGAGCGTGTGAGGCGATCGCCAATTTCGCCGACGGAGACGTTGAGGACGAGCTTCTGGACTTTGATCTCTCTCATTGGGATTCAGAGCTTCTTCTCCGCGGCCTGATTCGTATTTTGAATTCACACACAGTCAATACAATATGCAGAGATTATAAATATACACACAAATATACGTAGAAATCGATCGAAGAATGAAAGCGAGAGAGACCATTGTGAGAGACCAAGTCGGAGGAGAAGCAGAAAAGTGCGGCAACAAGGAAGGGTTTTAGGTGGCGCTGGGAAGCTATAGGGTTTTGTTCCGCAAAGATGAAGAGTGGAATGATGGTAATGCCCTTAAGAAAATCTCAACACATTGAAGCGGGAGGCGCAAAACGGGAAAATGACAAAACCAAAAATGGCCCTGTTTGGGCAAAGCTACAGAAATTTTCTTTATTTTTTTTTGTTTATTTTTATTTTTTAACTATTTTTTTAATTTTTTAAAATCTTTTGACTGAAAACGAAAATTAGCAACATTAAATTTGATTTATTGTTGTCATTTCTAAATTTTATTTATATTTTGATCAATTTTTCTTAATTTTTCGGTTCATTTCCTTGAAATAAATCAAAAATATATAATATTTCGATTAAAAAAAATTACTGAAAAAAATTTAAGCAATTATCACTTAAATTTGTCTTAATGAGATAAATCATAAAAATAAAAAATTTAATAAAAATAAAAAAATTGACTAAAATAAGAAAATAAGCAACAATAAATTTGATTTGTTGGTTTATTGTTATCTTTTTAAAAAAAATTTATATTTCGATCAATTTTTTTATTATTAAGATGAGTTAAAAAGAAATAATTCAATTAAACAATAAAAAAATTACCAAAAACAAATTTAAGCGATTTTTGCAAAAGCAGCTCATAATTCTGGTAAAAAGATCACTTTTTACCAAAATAAGCAATAATAAATAAAAATAAAAATTTAATAAAAAAAATTGACTAAAAAAAGAAAATAAGCAACAATAAATTTGATTTGTTGATTTATTGTTATCTTTTCCAAAAAAAAATGTATATTTTGATTAATTTTTTTTGTTATTAGGATGAGTTAAAAAGAAATAATTCGATTAAACAGTAAGAAAATTACTGAAAACAAATTTAAGCGATTTTCGCGAAAAAAAAATCATAATTTTGGTAAAAAGATCACTTTTCCGTTGCCGGGACTTGAACCCGGGTCTCTCGGGTGAGAGCCGAGCATCCTAACCAACTAGACTACAACGGATTTCTTTGGAAACTCTCAATTATGCTTTTATGAACAATAGTATCATTAACAATTTATCTTTTCCCATAACCTTATCTATTTAGGTCAACTACTTAGCTTTGCTAAAGTCCACTAAGGACTTGTTTGTTATTTTAAATTAGACTAGATAAAATAAGAAAAATTAATAATGCTAGGGTCTCACATTTTTCTTTTGTTTTGGAAGATCAATTATTATAAATCTATCCTCTTTAACCTTGTTTCTTAATCTATTCCAAATAATTTAAAATTTTTTTACAAAAATATTAAATTTCTTAAAAGTCAAATTTTCTAAATGTATCAAACGTGAGCGAATTAGCCTAACTTTTTTTTTCCCTTACAATTATTAACCACCAAAATCTCTCAAACTGTAGTTTTTTTTTTTTCTAATACCAAAAGCAAAGCAAACAAACTATAATCAAGAATCAAACTCTCACAAGTTGGGTGTGCATCTTCATCCAAACCTGAGGCCCATTCAGCTAAGTCGCCATTCTAGACAAGGCATGCGTCACCGAGTCGTGACTAGTGAGAGCAAATATAACTTTGGAGAATAACTTAATTTAGAAAACTCCGAACACCTTGCACAGGGAAAATTATTAGATACGTATTATTCAGGCGATATCATTTGATACTTTTAATAAATAAATAATTATAATCTATATAATGTGGATCACTATTTACCTTCTAACTACTTAATAAATGTGAATCATCATGTCTCTATCGTAAAATTTGTCGTCACCATATTAAATGAAAGTACCACATAAACTTTTACAACACCTCCAACGTGGGACCAAGCCTCTTCCAAAGAATCGATTGCCTTAATTCACTACTCCAAAGAATGGATTGTCTTAAATTACACCCTTACTATCAGAATTATCGCTATCAAATGCTTCTAGAATTGGAACTAGGATCTTATGTGGTACTATTTTTGTACAATACATTAATTTAAAGACTCTTGATGCATTGCACAAAAAGAGCGTATAATATTAACCCTTAAATCAATACATTGCACAAAAATAACAGTACAGATGATCCATTCTTTTGGAATTAGCTCCGCACAAGAAGCAATAACGTTGTCCATAATTTTGCGGACTGTAGAGTAAATCGGCTATTTAGGACTTACATATATTGACATTTTTAAGACAAGTGGGTCTTTGCTCAACTGAATATGAATTGCTTATTTCAAAAATAACATGTTCCTATGTCTTAATGCTTGAAAAATCGTTGAATTATATAATAATTTTGAAACACGGGAATTTAGAGACAAATTTAACGATTTTTGTGCATTAGGATTTAGGACAGAGAGACATTATTTTGGAGACACGCGATCCCTTGCCCTTACACCCTATGGATTCTTTGGCCCATGTTTGGCAAAAAGTTGAATTTTAAACTATAGTTTTTGATATTTTTAAAAAGTTTAATAGCTTTTTCACTTTTTTATGAATTTTTTTTATACATATTCTAAATAGTATAATTTTTTTTATAGTGAAATAATTATAATATTTTCAATAAAAAGTTAACTCTACTTTTAGATATAAAAAGATATGTGACATTTGGAGAGTTTGGTGAAGCTATTACTCTTAGTTTTTAGCTTTTTATTATTTATTTTAGTTATACGTTACAAATTTTTTCAAACACCTACAATTTCTGCTATAACTTATAACTATTTTTTTTATTTCAACTATAAGTTATAATTTTTACTAAACACTCATAATTTCTTTTACAAACTGCAATTTATAAGTTACTAGTTTCAATAATGCCAAACACCTCCAACGTCTCAAGCACTATAACTATAAAACAAAAAATGAGAACATATGAGATATTTTATTAAAAAGAAAAAAATCTAAATAAATTATCCCAACATAATTTAACTTTTTTTCTCCATAGATATGGTGAATGTAGCCTGTGTTTGGACTTGTTTTTTTTAGTGATTTTTAGATTTTTTAACTTTTTTGTGTCAAATCATGCTTTTTTTGTAGGAACCCAAACGAAATGACTTTTTTTAGTGAAAAAAGTAAAAAAGCCTAGCTTAAAAGCCGGGCCAAATACATGCGTATTATAGGCGCGGGGGGTGGGGGGGTCAAAAAGCCTAGCTTAAAAGCCAGGCCAAATACATGCGTATTATAGGCTAGATCAATTCGTAATTTTGAGACGAAATTTGAAATTCATACTTTTTTTTATAAAAATATTTTTATGTTTTATGTTTTATTTTTTATTTTAATATTTTTACTTTTCAAGATTCAAAGTTATTGATAAAATTTTCATAATCAAGTTTTTCATGTAGTTTTTTCAATTGACAGCAGTGCTAATCTATTTATTCTTTGCTGTAACATAGTTGATTTAACATAAAATTTTATTAATTTAAATTTAGCCTTAACTTATTTTATTTGTGAACTTAATAAATAATATATTTTTTGAATTAACTTTGTCTATTAGAAATATTTTTGAAATACATGTATAATAGTATATATCATCATAAAACTTTATATGACCTAATAAAAAGTATTTTTTTAGATTTTGTTAATATGGATAATTTCTAAAGCTAATATATAATAAAATATATAAAAAATAATGTCATATATTGAGAGTCTCGTGGAATTTAGGAGCTCATCGAAATTGGAGGTGTTAAATGACTGTCTAGTTGCTTTAACATATGAGTCTCCTCCTAAATAGATGTATGTATACTAGTGTTTGTGCCCACACAATGCGTACGTAATATTAATTATTGTATAAAAATATTTAAGAAGAGCTAATGTAATAAAAATAATTATAAAAACACAAGGTGTTAACTACAAATTATGAAAATTTAAGAATAATAAAATTTTAAAATAAAATAAAAAAATTATAAAGAGAGATAATAGTGGGTGGTTATGCAACTACTCCCGTAAATTCTTAAAAATCTCATGCTTTTCTAACCTGTTTATATATATATATATTACGCGAGTGTGTACAGTTTGATTTTTGGATCTATTCAGGCTAATCCCAAATATTTATTTTAGAGCCGAACTAATTATTTGTTTGCACTTTTAAACCATTTAATTGTAAAAACTAAACTAACCTAACTCAACGATTGGATTAATTGGATTTTTGGCTCTCTTATCCACCTCAAATAGAGAAAAAATAAAAACGTTTTAATTTTCGAAACATGTGATCCCCTTATCTCAAAACCTTAACCCCCTCACTCCCGAGGAGGTGCAGGATCCCTGACATTGAGCTGCTAATTTGCAAAGGCAATGAAAGTATCATAATGTGATATTAGGCAAGCGTTGAAGGATTGTCAAGCAATGCAGGGTCGTCCGTAAATCTTCCAATTTACGGCAAATCCCTATAGAATTTATTCTCTTCTTGATATTGATAGCTTCTTATTAGACTCCACCCTACATTATATCATGGGTCAAGACATTTATGCCAGCCAAACTTTGTTTTTGGACACAAAATATACACTTGGTGAAGGAAAAAAATGCACTTGCACACAGAAATTGCACAATGAAGCTATGTATTAACACAAAGAAACTCAATACCCACACTTACATTTCGCTAAAATTAATTATAAATTTTTTATCGGTAGCGACTTCCATGTGTACAGAAAAGCCTTTTGAACAACAGCAGCAAATCAAGCTTAAAGTCGATCTAAGATGGAGAGGGAAAGAAGAAGAAAAGAGAAAGAACTCACTGAGAGTCTCAATCTAACCATCGTTTCTGGGCTGCAATATCAAGAATCAACTCCGATTCCCAACAAGAATCTTAAACGGAACTACCACACTTCACACAATTCCGGTGCTAGTGGTCAGGCCGACAACTTTGTTATCCGAAACTTCGTATCTTCATGGCTAAAAAGCATCCGTTAGGACATAGCAGAGGTATACGACCAGTAAAGTTGCTTAAAGTATCCGTGAACATCCTTCAAATTGACATGATGAAGCAGTATGTACATGGAGGAATGAAATTAAAATGTTTCGTGATGAACATCTTTTACTTCAGTTAAAACATATTTACCCGGAAAAACCACGGCAGCACAAAGGCAACTACCAGGCATGCCATCAGGAAGTTACAAAATGGCTGTCCTCGCCAACACCGTCCACCCCTGTCAGACAAGTTCGTCTCAGTACCAGCAGATCTCGTGTCATTCCACTCTTCAATGAATCTGTTATCCCCGACACCTGTAACATTTCTTGCAGTCTGACCACAAATTTCACACTGCCTGCATGCACGGTAAGAAAAGAAATGAATCGTATAGACATTTGTATTGATTATCTTGTTAGCTCTCAAAGCGAATTATAAAATAATCCACTGTTTGTTTTAGATTTTGAAATTATTAGAACAACGTACTTATCCAACAAACAAGATTAAAACCATGGAATTTGTACCTTTAGATATCCAGTTTTAACAACGATTCATTTTCTTAACACTCATTCTTTGTACGAATGAATATAAGGCACGTATTTATATTTTATCTTCATCATGCGAATATAATTTGTAAAATGAGTAATTACATCTTTTCGACATCATAGAGCAAAAATAGCTCAGCAATCAGCTTGATTGTGACATTCATACTGTACAAGTCGAGACTGCCTTGCAGGATGGACAAAACAGTTGAACTGACAAATGGTATTGACATAGTAAAGTTCCTTGAAACCAAATGGATATAACACTTCAAACCTCCGCATGTAAATATTTAAATTGAGTAGCCGTAGATACTGAAATACCAAAAATAGGGTAATTTAAAGATATCGGCAATTTATCCCCAAGTTTTACCTGGAATATAAACATCACTAACATCTGAACTACTTGGTAATAATTGGTTTGCTGTAATGCAAATTTATCCTCTATAAAAAAAAAATCAAAGGGAAATATAAATTTCATTGTGCTACTGCTTGAAACATGGCATGACAAACAGAAATCGTGTATATTGGCACTAGGTCGAAACTCTTCCAGTTGTGCCATAGAACTTCATGTTGATGTACCACAATCAGAAGCATTCCATATTTGCACACCAGAAAGGAGATGAAAATGTTTAGTAGTGATCCAAGTGAGGAAACAAAGTTAAATCAGTGCATAACAACACATGCCACCAAAATGTCCAATAATGTTATTTTTCTGGTGGCATGATCCGAATTAATATGATTTCATGAATTTCCAAACAACTTTTACCAACCCAATTTTCATTAACAATAATTATTTGGCAACATTACACCAACAGGAAACCTTGCATTATACATTGTGATTCTTAGCTGAATAAAAAATGAGTATATAACCAGACTTCTCATTGGGATTTAGGAACCAGATTTTGCCGATTTTGGCTGAATGGTAAATGAATGATTTATGTTACCCACTCGAACTGAACTGAACCTGATTCATGGTGACTATCCAAATTAAAGTCAGCTATCTATTTGTAAAATTTTAAACACATATGAGCAACACAATTTGTTAAATAATTATTGACAATGGAAACTCCTAGGGAAAATAGGAAAGCAAGTTAAACTCAGAAGAATTATTGGCCCTGTTTGGGCTAAATTTGTTAATTTTTCTTATTTTTATTTTTATGAACCTTTTAATGTTTTGACTAAATTTTTTTACTTTACCGAATCATTTCAATGAGATGAACATGAAAAGTAAAAAATTTTGATTGAAAAATAAAAAAAGTTCATTAAAGACAAAAATAAGCAACAAAAAATTTACCTTAATGGTTTTTTTTGGCTTATTTTTTGTCTTTTCTGAAGTTTTTCTATAATTTGATAAAAAGAAAAAAAATTACTTTTCTGGCTTGTCTCGATGAGAGAAGTCAAAAAGTACAATAGTTTGATTAAACGATGAAAAAACTCACTAAGAACGAAAATAAATCAAATAAAATAAACAAATAAACAATTATCCCATATAAATAACGTTTTCTCCTCTAGGAGGGTTCTTCTAATATAAAATAAAAAAACAACAATGGGATAACATGTTAGCCATTCAAGAAAACAATGTTATATAAAGAGTTAAAAACAGAAGACATCTCATGCAAGGCAGGTAACTTCTAACAAGATTATTTGGTCAGACATCAAACACCTAAATCAGAAAGCCAAATCACCCTAAAGTTGCATATTCTTCTTCTCACCATTCAAGCAAAAATGGCAGAGAATATTTCATAATTTTATGGTTTAGAAACAAAAAATATGCTTGATGCTACGGCTATCATTATTTAGTTACTTCACATTGATTCATCAAATTTTCACCTCTTTGTGATTTCTCGAAGAAGATTAGCAAGAAAAAGAAACATTTTCTATTTCAAATCCCACACTTAATGAATTCTGCATTTTCATTTGATTTTAGCAACTATCAGTTGCCACATAGAAAAGCTGCATCGAATTTGACTGACAAGCTGTTCTCGTTTATCAAGACTATTTATTGCTTTCTTCGAAGCTTCTCAAACATTTTGCACATTAGTGACATATGCATGATCAGGATTTTTCTAGATTCAGAAATTGAGAATTTCTCTCATTGTTTCTGATGAGCAGAAGCTGAATAATATAATTTAAAATGAAGTTCTCCTATTATGGTTATGGAATCCTTTGAGGTCTAAGGTATTATTCCTTCTGTCCCGAAAACTGAACTTCTATTCTTGTGCAATGTTTAGATTGAAAATTAAAGCCACGTTCTACACTAAAAAGTATCATCTTGCAAATATAGTGAATCACACCAAACTAAGCAGCTCACCAATTCATTTATGCGTAATAGCCCAAACTGATGACAAGACTCATACCCATGTTCAACTTCCACTAAAAGAGGATTAATGATCAGTCAGATCCAATGCAAAACAAGTAAACAAAACATGCGAGATACCACTAATATTTATTTCCATTTCCACCTGTTAAATTCGAGCAATTAATTAGGAAATTGTCACTAGTAAAATGAAAGAGAACAATTACCTATTCCCTTTTAGCTTAAACCAGGCCTCTGCACAATGAACATGCACAATTCCGAGGTCATGTTTACAACCACAACCAAGCTGAATCAAACCAGTCATTAATGCCGTCACAGTGGTTGTAGTAGTAGCAGTTGGTGGTGGTGGTGGTGGTGTTTCTGATGAAGACGGATCAGAACTTAAATGACAAATCCTACAAACCCTTTCCCCATCCAAATTCTCGCCTAATTTTCCATGACCACCATTGCCGCCGCCACTACTGCCGCCATCACCGACGCCACCACAACTGCTGCCACCAGATTTAACATCAATTACACAAGAATGCTTGCCATCTGTTGAATCCTCTATCTTTCTCTCACCCACGGATGCCTTACTAGATCCCAACACCATCGCTGCTGCATTTGAATTCCCATTTTCACCATTGACCCGCACTGCATCTTCCCCTTCCCCCTCCTCCTCCTCTTCTGATCTTACCACAAACACAGTCTCAGGCACGTTCCGATCAACCAAATTGATCGAATTCTCACAACTCCATGGACTACCCGAATCAACTGAATCCACCGCCTCACTAACTCCACGCTGATCACGTGTTTCACCATCCATAACTCTCTCAATCGATTGATTCAAAAATCAGCCCAATACATTCACAATCAATACGTATATATCAACATGACACAAAAATCTTCAAAAATGCAAATAAAAAAATCAGTTACCAACTTCAATTCCATCTCAATCAGAGGAAAACTTTGAACTTTGAAGTACGCTCTAAACTCAATTCAGGGAATCATCGAAGAAACTAACAGGTAATCAAATCGGAAGATCCGAACTTTTTCCACGTTTTGAGGAACCACAACCAAAAAAACAAAAAATGCAACAACGCTTATCTGAATCCTTCGATTCCACGCTGAGACTCACCAATCAGGACTCGACACTTGGATAGCGAATTGTTCTTTGCTTGATCAGTAAACAAGAAGAAGATTAGAAGAAGATAAATCATAGCGGGACTAAAAACTAGAGATCTAACCATGTCGCTATCTAGGGTTTTAGGTTAGGTTGTTCCAGTTCTAAACTAATTTAATTCACCTAGTCACCTTCTCCCTCGTTAGGTTCTTTTGCATAAATTGGATTACTGTATGGATGAGGGTAGGTGGAGAAAGGAACTCGAACACTGAATGTAAACATTTCACGAACATTTGAAGGGATTTCATTGTATATAAAATAAAATAAGGGCAAGTTGGGGATAGTCGGCTTTTATAAAAAAAAAAAAAATCAGCTTTTAAACTATTTTATTTAGTTTTTTTTTTAAATTAACTAACTTTTTTCCTATCTCTTATAGTCCAAGAAAAAAAAAGTTAATACATATCTTAAATATTTTAACTTTTTTAAAAATAAAACACTCTTACTTAAAAAAAATCAACCCACTCACTAAAACAAAAAAAAGTTGTGTCAATATTCCAAACACTACAATTTAAAAGATAAAGTAAAGGTATTTTTAACATTTTAATAAAAAATAAAAAAAAACTATTACAAAAAATTATCCAAAATAATCAAAATTTTTTATTTTTATTTTTTTAAAAAAAAATTAAAACTCTTAAAAGTCAAATTTTTGAACAGCCAAAGCTCTAAGTATTAATTCATAACAAATTACACCATATAATATTTAAAAGTAATTATTAAAAATTATTAATTTGATGGGTGGTTTGGGGTAGTGGTTTGGGACAGTGGTTTTCCTTAGCTCTGCCATTGATGAGCAACGATTGAAAATTATTAGTTTGATGGGTGTATTTAAAATTTTAGTTGCAGAGAGAAAAATGATAAAATGGAAAAAAATATAAAATAATTAATAATAAAATCAGTTTCCGTTAAGTTAACTAACAGAAAGATTAAAGTGAAATAAAAAATAAAGTAGAAGGGAAAAAAGTATAATTTCAAAGACCATAACAAAGATCACTGTAATAGGTTTAAATCTCAAGAGAGGTAAGTGTAATTATCCCAAAAAATTATTGTAAACAAAATTTCATGTAACTATTTCAATGTTTTCCAAACTACTTTTCTATTTGAAATTTTACTTTTAAATATTGCATTTAATTTAATTTTTTTACAATAAATTAAATATTGTAAACCTATAAGGTGTGCCACAAACCCTAATATGTATATATAGTAATACTATAGATATTTTAAAAAATATCTAAATATCTATTCAGAATTTAAAATTAATATTTCAAATTTACATGCATTGTGATTACGTAACACATTTAAATTTAAACTATTAATTTGAATTTAAAATAAAATTCTTGATATTTTTTTTACTATATAACATTTTTGTTATATATAAGCATATTATATAGAAACTAATTATTATCCGGAGATAAAGGCACTCAATTCTCGAATTTTAGTAATGTAAAAATAAAATAAAAAATAATATTAATAATTTAATAATTAGTTAATTAACCAATTTTAGAGCACATAATTAAAAATATGACTTTATTAGTTTATTAATTTACAGAGTAAAAAATAAAGAATAATAATAATATAAGCTAAATTATTTTATTGGATTAGTAGACGGAGAAATAATATCAATAAATTATTTTTTACTTTCTTATTTGATGAAATTTTAGAAGAACATGAGAGAGGAGAGAGAACAAAATAAAAAGCCAAGATTGCCTCATTTTAATAGTTAAATTTTTTACATCTATATAAATGCCACATCAAGTTGTTATATCTTGTTATATAGATATCTAATTTTTGTAATTTAAGAGAATAATAAAAAGTAATATCAATAATTTTATAATTAGTTAATTCTCTAATTTTAAGGTATTCAATGAAAAATATGACTTTATTAATTTTTTAATTTATGGAGGTAAAAATCATAAGAATAATATAATAAAAGTAAAAACTAAATTATTTTTTATTAGATTAATAATTAAAAGAATAAATAATATCAATAAATCTTTTTAACTTTTTTACATAAAAAAAACATGAGAAATGAGAGATACAAAATGGAAGGACATAAAATTGTCTTATTTTAATGGTTGAATTTTTGACACTTATATAAATATCACATCAAGTTATTCTATTTTGTTAAATAAATATATGGTTTTGGTAATTCAATAGTGTAACAAAAAATAATATTAATAGTTTGATAATTAAATAGTTAGTCAATTTAAAGGTACTCAATTAAATATATAACTTTATTAGTTTGTTAATTTGTGAATGTAAGCAAATAAAAAAAGATAATAAAAGTAAAAGGTAAATTATTTTTTATTGAATCAGTAAAAAGAGAAATAAAATCAATAAATATTTTTTTTTGATTTTCTACATAAAAGAGCATGAGAGAAGAGAGAAAACAAAATGAAAAGTCGAGATTGTCTCATTTTAAGAGTTGAATTTTAGACACCTGTATAAATGTCCAATCAAGTTGTTTTATTTTGTTATATAGAATTTTTTACTTTTTATACATTGAATAACATGACAAATGAGAAATAACAAAATAAAAAAACTGTTTTATTTTAATGGTCGAATTTTTAACACATATATAAATGTCACATCAAGTTGTTCTATCTTGTTATATAGATGCAATATAAACAAATTATTTATTCTCAGAATACCTATAGGTAATGACATGTGAAGTTCTTGATAAATAAAAATATTTAATACATATTGAATAGATCATCTTTGTTTGAAAATAAGAAATTAGTTTTAAATTAAAAAATAAAAAATAGAGAAATTTATTACCTATTTGAAAATGAGAAATTTCTTTGAAACAAAGAAATTTATCTAAATTTTAAGTTTTAATATTTTTATATATTTTTATATTCCATATAAATTTTGTTTGATAAGTCTCAATGAGTGAATTCCAAAAAAATAAATTTTATTAAAAATAAATCTATGTAATAAAAGTTATTTACAATAAAAAAAAAAGTAAATGAAACTATCTCCATAAATAAGGACAAATCTACCATAATCAATAATATTTATATTTGAAAATGGGACTCTATGTTTAAAAATTTCAGTAATGAGACTGATACTTACACAAATCTTTTAAATATGATTAATAATTAGTTAATTAATTAAATTAAGAAATAGTGAATATTAGGAAATTTAGATATTACTAAGGAGATAATAAATACATGATCTCATATATTCAATTTTATATTACATTTAAAGTAATTTTTTATTTTGTACTTGTGTTGTGACATATGAAAAGGATAATTAGTTAAAAGTCCAATTATTAGACTTTGTAGTGTATTTAATCCATTTTATTTTTAAAAATTCTTTAAGGCCATGTTTGTTTAAGGGTTAAGGAAGGTAGAATTAAACTATATGAAAATAATTTCCTATAATCCCTTGTTTATTTTTTCAAATTGAGAGGGGATTGAGTTATCAAATTGTTCCTCTAACTAGCATAAGCTTCCATTTTAAGACTATTTCTATTTCACCATCCATTGGAATTAATAGTTTCGGGAATATTATTATCACAATTCTTTATTATTTATAACAATTCCACTAAAACGATGTTAATTAATAAAATATAGTACTATTTATCATTATATTATCATATTCTTAATCAAACGTCATTCTATACAAAAAAAAAAACTATACTAATAATCCAATTCGTAGTACTGTACGTACTAAACATTTGAATTGTGAGACCCTGAACCTTGTAATTTTGAGTTGTTTATATACGCGACGTTTTTATTCCAGTATATGATAGTATCGATGCATGATTTATGTTTTAAAGTTGTAGAAAAGCATGTGTAAATGTGTTTTATGTTTTCTCAGACCTTGGTTAAGTGGGTTGGGTTGGCTTTTGGCTTGAAACACAGTAGCAAATTTCAGTACGCCACTGCTGTGGAGTTCGGTCGACTGAACCATAGACCTGGAGTTCGGTCGACTAAACTCACTAGTTTGGTCGACTGAACAGTGCTTTTTTTGGTTTTTTATAAAAGCTCCAGTGGCGGTATTTTTGATACAAAACCTTTCTTCAGACCTAAGAAACCCATTTTCTCCTCCTTCTCTCTAGCTTTGAGGGCCCGGGACTTGGTTTTGAGTTGATTCCTTCGTGGATCCTTGCTATCGGGGCCGAGGGCTTCACATACATCCGGTCGGATCTTCGTTCTGACGCTGTTCAGTTTTGAGACATCGAGTTCTTGACTCTCCGAGGTAGGATTCTAGACCTACTACTGTTAT
>JAULJZ010043111.1:0-14411 GCA_032270985.1 Heliamphora pulchella
GGGAGAACCTACCCAAGGATGAGTTAGACCCAAAACCCACACATGCATGCGCGCCAATGCCGTAATCCAGGTCCAGGGTTGCAGTTCTGAAAGAATTTTATCTTTTTGAAGAAAATTTATTTAATTAAAATTTCAAATTAAGTTACCATTTTATGTTATTACTACTGACCTTGGATTCAAAACGGACTGTTGGGAGTTAGAATAGGCTCATGTCTATTGGTAGGTCCAACTGCTAGACCGAATCGGATCAGTGAATTCAGTCCAATCCAATCATGTACCATTGGGTTTATTTAAAGGCAGACCCTCTTCCCATTTTCATCAACCTGTTTTTTCGAGTTCCTCTCTTCCTCATCTGCTTTTGGTATACTGTTTGCATTTTTAGTATTTCCCGAATGAGTTTAATCACAGCTTTTGGTTCGTCGAACTTGTAGATTGTTGTGCTGTTTTTGCAAGTTGAAAATCGTTGCATCCTGGGAGACATACACTACAATACTCAAAGCACAGTAGCGAGTGAGTTTTTGTTTTAAGAAAATTGTGTCAAACATAAGTCTCGATCGAATTTGTTGTAACAGGTTTTTTAACTTTCTACAATTTAAGTTTTTCTTTTTAGTCTATTTTCTTTCTTTTATGTTTCTGCTTTCTGGTCAACTTCAAATTGTTCCAATAATTTTATGACAAAAAATATATTTAATCTTCCTATTCATAGTTTTTAAAATCAATCTACTTTGTACATATTATTGTTTTTTTAGGAAATGATAAAAAAGTTATTTTTAATACAGTATTTATTTATTTTTGTTTTGTTTATGTTGTAATAAAAATATTATGAATTTTGAAACTGCTGATACTACTTCTACTCTTACCCCTACCCATGTCCCGATTATAGCTTCTGCAATACTGATTGTTACTACGATAGTGCTCGTGAACCATGGGAAAAAACCAAAGATGTTCAATAGAATTGATTTTAAAAAATGGTAACAGAAAATGTTGTTCTATATTACAACTCTGAATCTGACTAGATTCTTACAGGAAGATGCTCCTACGTTAATAGAAGTTGATAAGTGGTTGCTTTGGTAGAAGTATGAAAATATGCTGATTTCGTGTGTTGAAACTATATCATCAGCGGATTAAATAACACATTGTATAATAATGTGTATAGTTTAATCAAAACGACAAAGGAATTATATGAATCCTTAAATCGAGAATATAAGACGGAGGAGGTCGGTACGAAAAAGTTTGTCGTCGACAAATTTCTAAATTATAAGATGGTGGATTACAAGCTCGTTGTTGGAAAAATTTAAGATCTCTAACTTATCTTGCGTGATAATTATGCAGAAGATATATCTTTTTAGGTTGCAGTTATAATTAAAAAATTACCACAGAGCTGGAAAGATTTTAGTAATTACTTGAAGTACAAACGAAAAGAGAAGAAATTTGAGGAACTTATTATCAGACTGAGGATAGAAAAAGACAACCGTAATTCTGAGAAGAAGACCAGATTGTAGTCTAAGGCCAATGTTGTGAAACAAGCACCTTGAAAAAATTATTTTTATATTTTTTAATCAAACTAATTAAAAAAATATTCTTTTTACGTTTTTAATCAATCTATATTGTAAAATGCGAGAAGTAAAAAATCAAACATCCAAACTCAACACACAAGATTTTTTACGTGAAAAACCTAATTTGGCTAAAAAAATCACAAGATTAATCTAAGTCTAGGTAAATCAAGCACTAACCAATTGAACAGTTACAAGACACTCACTTACAAACGTTGATCGAATCTTCAATCCAAATGTTTTAAACTATCTTGCCAAATTCATGTGCACCATTCTCTGCTCAATCACCCCAGCAACGAATTCTCGAAGCGTCACACGTATTGAATCTTCAATACTTCACGCCGACAGAATTCTCATTCGGTAAACTTAGAACACCTTCTAAGTTGAACACGAATAATCTTGAAATTTTTGAAACTCGAAAGGAACTTCTAACCTGCTTTAGAATCTCTGATTATTGAAGTGCAGAAATTGATTTCCGTGGCTGGCCTATGGTCCCATTTATAGACTTGAAAACAAGGCAATTAGAGTTTCAATCCAATTAAAATTGCTTGGGGTCCGCTCGAGCGCACTTGGAACTGGTCGAGCGGTCATGTGACAGATTGCATTCTGCTTGCACGATCCTACTTAATTGGCTTGTACCTTCAGCTTTTTCACTTGTACTTTTGTCTTCTGGCTTGAATAAAATTTAGATAAAGGAACTCTAATCCAACTAGGACTTACCAAATAAGGATACTCTAAAATCTAGGATTCCTTAACAAATTAAAACTCAATAATCTTATTTTAATTCAACCACAAGACTTCTGATAAAATTAGGAGTTTTACATACAACATACTACCTGAATTGTTATACAAATGAAAGACTTTAATTTATTTATTACAAATTAAATTCTTAACAATACCCCCTTTGACAATTTCAAGTAAACACAAAATCTCATAACCACGCCAAATACATAATTTTCAAGCTGTAGTCTTTCAAAAGAACTCTTCATGCAATCCTGATTCAAGCAAACTTCGTATTTTTAATCTTTATCTGCTGAAGAAACAAAACAATACCATATCTCCATACAAGATCAAGTAAATAAAAATTATTAGAAAATTAATTAAAAATTAATTCCAAAAAAAGAGTCCCAAAACAAACATATCTTCCCATTTTTGTGTATGTCTTGGAAGTGCCGCTTAGAATCCACAATGAAAAATCTAAAGAAATAATCTCATTAAACTAATCTTCTTGAAAAACAATATTTATAAACTCTCCCATTTTATTTTAATTTTTTTTATTTTTAGAAATTTAACAACATTATAATAAAATAAATTCTTTTAACATTCAAACCAAAAAAAATATAAATCATTCAATGAAGATCAAAATTTATTGAATTTTCAAAACAAAAATAAATTTAAGGTTTATTGTCACAAGGAAATTAAAAAAAATTAGGCAAGAGTTTACTCGATTTTTTCTTCAAATTTTTGATTCAATCCTTATGTGTGATCGATATTTTATAAAATATATTTAACTATTTTAAAGAATTTTCACACTTTTGAAGTCAAATCGAATAAATTCCCAATGTATATCTGCTGAAGAAAGATGGAAGCTCTCCCTAAAAAAGAACTGTATATAAAAAATTGTTTATGTTTTTATTTGGCGGCTGTCACACTAATACGAACGAAAAAGTAAGGTTCTCATATGTAGCCATTTCCTGAAGTATGTTTGTACAGTAGTATAAGTGACGGCTTTCACACTAAAACGAACAAGAAGACAAGATTCGCACAGGTAGTCATTTTCTTAAGCATGTTCGTACAGCTGCATAAATGGCAACTTTCACACTAAAATGAATAAAAAAGCAAGGTTTGTATAGGTAGCCATGTTCATGTGCATGTAAAAAAATAACATAAACAACAACTTTCACACTATAACAAACAAAAATGCAAGGTTCGTATAGGTAGTCATTTCTGTAAGTAATTTTATTGCACAAATAGTTCTCAATGAGAAGGGACCAGTGGATAGATAAACAAATAGGGGTGGTTGTAGATATCAACATCAATATAGGGATTCTACCACCATAGTCAATCAAAAAGTGTTCTTTAAAAAATATTCAAAAAGATTCCAATGAAAAACTTAAACATAAGTTTGGATATCTTTTGTTTGAAAAATAATCAAGTAATCTCAAAACTATGAATTTTTTAACTTCTTACTAACAAAAACCAATAAGTTTTTTATTTTAACTTACTTCATAAAAATTGATCAATTTTGAATTAATTGAGTTTTTTAAATTTTCAAAGTCGAAAGAACTACCATAAAAAATATTTACATATACATAAAAAAAACTTTTTTTTTTGCTTTTTGTGTTTTGCTTTTTTTTTTTAAAAGAGAGAGAGAAACATTATTTCGAGACACATGTTCCGGTTGGAGTACTTCAAAAGGTTTTGTCAACAAGTCAATTTTTTAAGGCACTCTGAACTACATTCCCAATCAAGTCTGACTTTTTAACCCATACATATCGAATTTTAGGCAAGGATATCACGAGGGTGCTAGGTTTTTAGCCAAAAGTACTTCTCTACTAGTTGACCGCTCGAGCGCCCAAAGGTTCCGCTCAAGCACTATACTGCCAGTGAGCTATTTCGTCTCTCTGCCAGTTGCCCGCTCGAACACTCAGACGGTCCGCTCGAGCGTCTAACTGCCAGCGAGCCAACTCATGCAGCCTTCTACATCAGAGTCTAATGTGTCTCACTATTATACAATGATGACAAATAGAGATAAATTTTTTAAAATTATTTGATTTTAGTGAAGATTTCTAAAAAAAGCTTTTCAAAATTTGACCCTAAATTGAACATAATTATTTGGAACATTCACAACTTTCACAAATTTGATTTTATCTGAGTCTTTTGGGGAAGATTTGTGAACATACCCAAGTCCGGATCGATCTGACGCCCCTTTTTGCACACTTAAAGCTTCTTCTAAAGTTAGAGAACCTGCATTTAATTTTTTAAGTGTAGCATTAGAAATATCAAGATCTTTTTACAAATTTAAAACTCTCGAATCAAGTAACATTTTTGACTCAATATTTTTATGCAAATTTTTCTCAAGATTGACAATAGTATTTTTAAAAATTTTGTATAATTCAATTAAGTCACCTCTTTCTTATTCAGCAGGATTCATTTTTTTTTATTAAAACGACTTTATGAGTTTTTAATTAACTAACTTCAGATAAATTTTTAGACAATTCGTGTTTCAGATTTTCTATTTCATTTTCAAATTTTTTATTTTTATAGTCAATTTCAAATTCATTTTAGGCAATTTATAACTTTTATCATACAATTTTTTATATGCATACTGAAGAGATTCACCATCTTCCTGTTCACAATCAGATTCATCATTATTGTCGACTGACTCACTTTGTGAACTTTCACAGACAGACTTAGGACTAGTGCTTGTGTGTACATGATCAACAAAATTTAATGAAGCAGTAAACGCAACAAACTTACCATCATCAATGTCAGCTTCATCATTGTAGAATTATTTTCAGGGGAACTGTCATCCCATGTGACTTTAAGAGTTTTACCCTTTTTCTTTTTCTTGGTTGGACATTTATTCGCCACATAGACATAATCTTGACATTCAAAACACTGTATTCTCGGATTGATTTTTGACCTTTTTATTATCTTTCTTAGAATTAGTTTTGAGTTTATCTTCCCATTTATTTTTCAAATTGAGATTGTTGCAATTTTTATTTTTAAAAGTTTTTTTAAATCTTTTAACAAAATATTTCATAATCTCAGCATCAATCTCATTGTCTTCCTCAACCTTGTTAACGTCATCTTAAATCGTTTTTAAAGCCATGCATTTAGATTTTTTAGGTTAACGTAGACTAATTTTATAGGTTTGAAAATTTCTAACCAACTGTTCAACTATCAACGTATCAGCATCTTTATTTTATTTAATAACAGTAACTTTTGGTTAGAATCTCTTGGGAAATAATCTCAAAATTTTTCTAACAATGTGGGATTCTGAAAATTTTTCGCCAAGAATAAAGCTAGAATTGACCACGTCACTAAATTTAGCATAAAAATTATCAAATGTCTCATTATTTTCCATTCTTAAAGTTTCAAAATTGACAGTGAGCCTTTAAAATTTTGAGATTTTTACAGTTGTAGTACCTTCATGAGCGATTTCAAGAATATTCCACGCGTTTTAGATATTTTACACGTATAAATTCGTCAGAATTCTTTCGGTATGACACCACTAAAGATGACATTAATAGCCTTACTATTCCAATCTATATTTTTAAAATTATTTTTATCCCATTGTTCAGTTAATTTTAAAATAAAATCATCTCCAGATTTGACAATAGGTCGGGTATAGCTAGTAATAACTGATTAGGACCGTTTTTTAAAAAAAAATCAATTGTTTTTGAAAAAAATTTAATCAAAAAAAATTATAATTATTTTTTAAAAAAGAATTAAACCTGCTTTGATACTAATTGAAAAAACTACTTTTATATTTTTTTATCAAACCAATTAAAAAATATTTTTTTTTACATTTTTAATCAATATATGTTATAAAATACGATAAGTAAAGAATTAAATATCCAAACTTAACACACAAAATTTTTTACGTGAAAAACCCAACTTGGGTAAAAAAATCACGAGATTAATTCAAGTCCAGGTAAATTAAGCACTAACCAACTGAACAGTTACAAGACTCCCACTTACAGACTTTGATCGAATTCTCAATCTAAACGCCTTAAGCTATCTTACCAAATCCACATGCACCGTTTCCTATTTGATCACCCCAGTAACGAATCCTCGAACCTTCACACGTATTGAATCCTCAATACGTTCACATCGGCAGAATCCTCCCTCGGTAAACTTAGAACGCTTTTTAAGTTGAACATGAACGATCTCAAAATTTTTGGAACTCGCAAGGAACTTCTGATCTGCTTTAGAATCTCGAATTATTGAAGTGCAGAAATTAATTTTTGTGGCTAGTCTATGGTTCTATTTATAGACTTAAAAACAAGGCAATTAGAGTTTTAGTCCAATTAAAACTGTCTGGGATCCGCTCGAGCGCACTTGGGACTGCTCGAGCGCACTTGGGACTGCTCGAGTGATCATGTGCCAGATTGTATTCTGCTTGCACGATCCTGCTCAATTGACTTGTACCTTCAGCTTTGTCACTTGTACTTTAGTCTTCTGACATAAATAAAATTTAGATAACGGAATTCTAATCAAACTAGGACTCACCAAATAAGAATCTTCCAAAATTTAGGATTTCTTAACCAATTAAAACTCAATAATCTAATCCTAATTCAACCACAAGACTTTTAATAAAATTAAGAGTTTTACATACAACATACTACCTGAATTGCCATACAAATGAAAGATTTTAATTTATTTATTACAAATTAAATTCTTAACACACCTAAAATCAACAACAAGAAGATGAAGCGTGTTGGTGATAAAAGTGGAGACTCCATGAGATTCAAATTCAAGAGCAAATGATACATCTATGACAAGCCCGAGTACCGTGCAAAGAATTGTCGTACCGAACGCAAGAATTTTAACAAGAAGAATATGCAAGCCAACTGAAAAATATTTTTTTTTAATCAAGCCAATTAAAGAAAATATTCTTTTAATGTTTTTAATCAATCTATGTCGTGAAATACGATAAGTAAATAATCAAACATCGATCCAAACTAAACACATGAGATTTTTACGTTGAAAGCCCAACTTAGGTAAAAATCTATGGGACTTATCCAAGTCCATGTAATTCAAGAACTAACTAATTGAACAGTTACAAGTCACCCACTTACAAATTTTGATCGAATCCTCAATCCAAATTTTTTAAGTCATCTTGCCAAATTCAAGTGCATCGTTCCCCGCTTGATCACCGCAGCAATGAATCCTTGAATTTATCACTTCGACAAAATCCTTCGTCGGAACTTAGAACACCATCTAAGATTTGTTACGAACAATCTTCGAATATTGGAGCATGACAAATGCTTCTGATTAACTTTAGAACTCTGAATATGAAGTTCAGAAGATCATTTCGTACCCAGCCTATAGTCTTTTATATAGGCCTCCAAACAGGACAACTAGAGTTTCAATTGAATTAAAACTGCTTGGAGTCCACTCGAGTGTACTTAGAACCGCTTGAGCAGTCGTGTTCTGCTTGCACGATCTTACTTTATTGGCTTATACCTTCAGCTTCTTATGTTGTACTTCAGTCTTTCAACTTGAATAAAATTCTGATTCAAAGACTCCTAACCTTTTTAAGACTCCTAACCCATTTAAGACTCATAAATCAATTAAGAGATTCTAAGAAACCCAAATAAACTAGAACTGCTAGAGTTATCCAATTACAAGAAATCTAAACACATTAGGAGTTTTATACTTGTAATACAACCCGAATTACCATAATAAATATGAAAATTAAATTCTTACAAAATAATAATTAATTTTCTAACACCAACATAATCAAAGTGGACAACCTTTCTACTAAAGTGGAGGCATAAGCCTATCCACAGTTGTGTCTGAAACAAACTTTGTTAAAAATTCCAGAGAATGATGGATAGACACTGGTGCTACTCTCCACATATATCCTAGAAAATGAATGTTCTCAACTTATTAAGTGATATATAATGGAGAATAACTGTACATAGGTAACTCATCTACCTCCAAGGTTGAAGGGTAAGAAAAGGTAATATTAAAGATGACTTTAAGCAAAGAACTCATTCTCAACAATGTGCTGCATGTGTGCCAAACATTCGAAAAAATTTTGTTTCAGCGTCTTTGTTGAATAAGAATGAGTTTAAGCTTGTTTTTGAGTCTTCAAAATTTGTACTCACAAAAAGTGAAATGTTTGTGAGTAAGAAGTATTTGAGTGAAGATTTCTTCAAATTAAATGTAATGACTATTGTACCACAAGTTGGAATGAATAAAAATATTGCTTCTTCTAATCATAATATTGAGTCCTCTTTACGGCTTGTTAGATTGAGGCATCCTAATTATAACTCTCTACATAGATTAATTAATTTGCATTACTTGTTAAAATTTAATATTGATTCCAACCATAAGTGTAAAATTTGTGTGGAGACAAAATTAGCTAAGGCTACTTTCATTTTGTTGAAAAAAATACAGAACCTCTAGATCTAATTCACACTGATATTTATGATTATAAATCAATTCAAAAAGAGGTGGTAAAAAGTGTTTTATTACTTTTATTGATGATAACACTAGATTCTACTACATCTATCTACTTAGAAGTAAGGATGAAACCTTAGAAATGTTTATACATTACAAGAACGAGGTTGAAAATCAACTTGGCAAAAAATGAGGGCTCTAAAGAGTCTTAAAGGTGGTGAATGCGACTTGCCTTTTGGTGAATTCTGTTCAGAACATGGCATTATTCATCATGCACTCTATTCATCACAGCAAAATAGTGTTGCTGAATGAAAGAATATGACTTTAAAGGATATAATAAATACAATGTTGATTAGCTTGGGATTACCTCAGAACGTCTAGCCATTTGCTAATTTCTATAGCTGCCTTATTTAATTTAAATATATATCAAATGAATGTAAAGACAATATTTTTAAATGGTGAACTAAATGAAGAAATTTATATGGAACAACTTGAAGAGTTAGTTGTTCATGGACATGAGAATAAAAATTTTAAACTCGTCAAATCTCTTTAGTTTAAAGCAAGTGCCAAAGTAATGTCATAAGAAATTTGGCAATACCATAATGTTAAATGAATTTAAGACAAATGAATGTGACAAATGCGTGTATTTTAAAACCACAGGCAAATGGTATGTCTTTATATTGATGATATACTCATTAAAGGTAGTGAAGATAAAATAATTAAATTTACAAAGAAAATGTTAAACAAACAATTTGACATGAAACACGTAGGAGTGACAGATGTTATATTAGGAATGATAATTTCTAAAACACTTGATGGATATGTTTTGTCTCAATTATATTATATTGAGAAAATACTTGGTAAATTCACCAATAATGATGATCGTCCAACAAGAATATCGGTAAATGTAGATTTTTATTTATCCAAGAATACAGGCGAAAGCATATCTCAATTAGAATATTTCAGGATTATTAAAGTCTAATGTACTTAATGAACTGCACACGACTGGACATAGCGTATGTAGTGAGTAAATTAAGTAAAAACACAAATAATCCATGAGAAAGACAACTATAAGGCAAATGTTAGGGCTCTTAGATATCTAAGATATACTCGTAACTATGGATTGCGTTATACTCGATATTCAGCAAAACCAGAAGGCTATTGTGACGCCAACTGCATATCAGATACAAACAATTCAAAATCCATAAATGAATATGTCTTCACTCTTAGAGGTGCAGCTATGTCTTAAAAATCTTCCAAACGAACATGCATTGCTAGGTCAACGATGGAATATGAGTTTATTGCTAGATAAAGTTAGGGAATAAGTAGAATGGCTTCGTTATTTCTTAAAAGATATTCTGATTCGGCCTAAATCTGTACTGACAATTTGTATTCCTATATCCATTGAGTATATAAGGTCAAAAAATAATATTGCAGATCTATTAACCAAATATTTGACCAGAATGTAAGTGAATTATTTATCGAGAGAAATAGGATTGAAGCCTATTTCAAAAGAGATACCATAATGGCAACCCAACCTAATTGATTGGAGATCCCAATATCTATGTTTAATTGGACAATCTAATTATATGTGGCTCTAAAGCGCTCACTAGGGAAATTATCTCTTACTTATTTCTATGATGAAATAGTAATGTCTGTAACGTGACTTAAGATAAGCTATGTTATTAATGATTTTTATACCTTAGTATCGGTAATAAGTCTGTAAAAGTATATAAAAATATCAAATTTAAATTTAGATATTCAAGTGAAGTATGACAAGATACTCTTAATAAGAATTACTTATATGAATGTGAACTGGGCCAATTCTATGAGAATTGTTTAAACTAAATTTTTTGAAGTACTCATGAAAAATCAGGAATGTTCATGGCCAAAATAAATACACAATCGTGAGAACCAAGCTGTCTCTAGAAAGATTCTGTGTGAATTTTATTGTTTTGACTTATACAAATAGCTGAACAATTTAAAACATGTTCACTGATTAATTAGTAAATTCGATAATTTTTCACAAGGGAATGTTTAAAGCTAAAAGCTACATATCTTATGCAGAATTTTTTTTTATTGTACTCTTTTAGTGCCTACATTTTGTTGTATTTTATTTTCGTCAAATTCTATTCATGTGGAGGATTATTGAAAAAATGAGTTTTGAACTAAATTTGAATGGGTTTTAGCTTTCGTTGAAGCGAAATAACTTGAGATTTATTTAATCTTTTCAGGTGATTCCAAGCATTAATATATTCATCTCCATATGTAGTTTAATCATAAATCTTTTATTGTTCAAAATCATTATTGGGTGAAAACCTACTCAAGGGTGGGTTGGACCTAAAACTGACTTGCGCCGGTTCGGGCCGAGCTCAAGTCCGAGTACGAGTCGCGGGTCGTGGGTTGTGGGTTGTGGTTCAGCAAGAATCTAATCCTTTTGTGAAAAATTTATTTAATTAGATTTTCAAATTAAGATACCGTTTATGTTACTTTTATTGCCATTGGAGTCCAAATGGACCATTGGGAGTGAGAATAGGTTCGTGTCTATTGGCGAATCCAATCGCCAGACTGAATCGGTTTGGTGAGTTTCGTCTAGTCTGAACATGCACCATTGGGTTTATTTAAAGGCAGACTCTCTACCTATTTTCGTCATCCAATTTTTTCGAGTTTCTATCCTCTCTTACTCTACTTCTGGCACACTATCTGCATTTTCAGTATTTCTCGAGAGAGTTCAATCACAACTTTTGGTTTGCTGAACTTTTAGATTGCTGTGCTACTTCTGCAAGTTGAAGATTGTTGCATCTTAGAAGACAAACGCTACCAAACTCGAAGTATTGTAGCGAAGATATTTTTGTATTAAGGATATTGTGTCAAACATAAGTCTCGATCGAATTTGATGTAACAAGTTTTTTATATTGTTCCTATCCTCTCTTTTTTCCTGTTTTTATTTTTTGGTATACTTCAGATTGTTCCATCACAATGTTGTAAAATGAGAAAAAATGCAAAACTGAGAAAACAAAGTTATATTATTATCTAAATATTTCTCTAGTATAAATGCTTGATTTCTTATATTTACCCTCCATTAAATGCTGATAAAAGTGGTGTCATTATGGTTGTTGTTGGGCGTGGGTTGGTGGGAATGACAAAATTATATTCATAAAATAAAGGACTTCTAATAAGTTTGTTGCCCTTTCTACTGTTTCTACGTTCAAGTTACTTATGAGTTGAAATTCTCATGACATTCTTAGAGAGATAATGTTAAAATATTTAAGGCCTCGTTTGGCATTTTAGTTTTAAGTTAAATTTTTTGCTTAAAACCACTTTAAGCTCAAAAAGTTTAAATTTCGTTTGAGAGAGAATTGAGGCAACTTTAAGCCAACGGCTCAAAATGGCTTTAAGCCAAAAGACAAAATATTTTTCTAAAAATTATTATAATTTTTTAAAATTTATTTTTAAATAATTTTATATTTAATATAGATCTTCTTTGATAAATTTTGACTAGTAGATTTTAAAAATATAATTTTTATAAAAAATAGATATGTGTAATAAAAGTTATAATATTTTTAAAAAATATAAAAAAATTATGTACAAAGCAAAAAGGCTTAAAGCCTTTGAGTTAGAAAACAAGAATTTTTGGCTTTTTAAACTTTAAGCAAAAAGACAAAAAAACTTGTCTTTAAGCTGATTGCCAAACGAGGCCTAAGTTTACCATTTTTTCATTTACCTTTTCAACATTTTTTTCATTCTACTTATAATTTCACTAATTATTGGAACATGATCTCTGTACAAAATCTCATTCCTAACCATTTCAATTGTTTAACTACAATTTAAACATATTTTTGCTCGATCAATTTCTCCATTATGACTTTAAGATCTGTTAGGTTTAGCTTTTTAAGTCACTTTTTTTATACTTTTTTTCCTTTTTATGAATTTTTTTAAAAAAAATTTGGGCTAATTGTTTTACTTTCTTGACTCATCATGATAAAACAAATTTAAAATTATAGCCATTTTTTGAAAAAAAATTGAGAAAAATAACTAAAGACGAAAAAAGTCATATAAAAGCCTTGAAGTGGTTTTTTGTCTTATCTAATTTTTTTTTTAATTTTTTGGTCAATTTTTTTTACTTTTCTGCTTTCTTGTAATAAGAAAAATTTAAAAAGTATTATCGTTTGAACTAATATAAATTTTTTTTACTAAAAAAACAAAAAAGTCATATAAAAAATCTATCCCACACGGTGCCTAAAAGCAGAATTGATAATTATTTTTCATAATTATTTGTCACTCAATTCAAGAACTATCTTAATTTATGTATTAATTAAAAAAAACTCAAGAAAATACTCCAGTGAAAATGTTAGGTGAATCTTCTATACAAAGTTGACTTTAGCTAGTGGGGGACAAACTTGATATACTCAACATAATCAAAATAAATGGGTAGTTTTGGACAATGTCACAATAGACAAACTATTTGTGTTTTGGGGCATAAAATTAAGATTTGGTTTGCTTTTCTTTTGAACAATTAACTAGAATGGTATTGGTTAATTTTAAACTTATTGCTATGGTATCTCTCTTATTATAGCAATTTAATATATATTGGATAATATGACTCGTTCATAAGTATTAGATATAGTAGACTTTATGGGGGACTCATTGTATCAACTTCAAAATTTAAATTAACTTTATTTTATTAAAAAAAAGATCTAAAAATTTTAAAATATTATAAATTTGATATAAATTCGATAAAAAAAAATACATTAAATACAACAAGATAATTCCTCAACAGAAAAGAGAAAAGTCCCAATGCAAGGGGAAGAAAATTCCTACACAGGGGAAAACCAAATCTCAACTCAATGAGAAACACAAATCTCCATGTCGGAAGACATTATATATCAAAACGAACTAAAAAATGAAAAACAAACAATACAAGAAAGTGCACTTTTAACAACTAAAATTTTGGTCGACAAAAGTTACAATTTAGTCGCCATATCTATTTAGCAACTAATTTTTTTAGTCACCATTTTAGTTACTAATTCATGGTCGCGAAACATTTTAGCAACTAACTTTTTTTTATTTGTCAAAAATGTCTTTCAACGACTGAAGGATTAGTCACTTATACATACTTTCCGCAACTAAATATAATGGTTGCCAGCAATTATTTAGTCGCCATTGGCTATGCCATCCGTGACCATATGTTTTTTGTCGTTGAAAGTAATAACGACTAATTAGCTTGGTTACTAAAAGCATATAAGCGACCAAATGTTTTTAGTTATTAAAAGTAATAACGACTAATTGTTTTGGTTGCTAAAAGCATTTAAGGTAAAGACGACCAAAATATTGTAATCGTCAAAAGATATATTTTTAGTAACTAACTATTTTGGTTGCACAATGTAGTCTTTTAGCAACAAAAAACCATTGGTCACTGGTAGTTGACAGACTTTTGATAACCAAAATATTTTAGTCGCCAAGAATTTTTTTTTAATATATTTTTTATTACGAATGAAATATTTTGAGTCACTTCATACATATATCATGTAACTGATATCTTGTAACATGTAATCTTTGCAGTAAGAATATTAATTCAAACTCATTTTTTTATCCATCTAAATAAATTATCAATACTCATTTAAAGAAATTCGTTACTCACCACACACACACGCATATACATACACACGCATATATACATATATATATATATATATATACATATATATATATAACCTGTAA